>FAPP01035356.1:1003-19409 GCA_001485965.1 Heliconius ismenius | reverse complement strand
GACAGGCTGATGATGATGATGGTGATGATGATGACCTGATTTAATTCTACTGTGCGAAGTCAATAAAAAATTAAAACATATGAAATTATTTATTTCAAATTACCCACGTAAGAAAAGTAATAGAAAATTAATTAATTAACCATTTTGAACATCGTCGTCTTGTTGCGATATATCAGATGTGTCTTCAGAAGGGGTCCCAGATCGAGAATTTTCTGAACCATAAATATTATGAAGTTCTTCTAACTTATAGTGAATTTTAATTCCTTTCGATGCTGTTTTGTTTACTTTATTTACGAGCGACTTTGTTTGCTCTTCTAATCTCTTTAAGCGAATTTCACGTGCTGCAAATCTAGCTTCATGGTCTATGTCTTGTGACGATGAAGGCTCTTCTAAATCTGTCTGTCTTTGCTCAGCTTTTGCATCATCTTGTATCGTCTGTTGATTTCTATTCTGCTCTGTGGACCCATGTTTTAAGTGCAAAGTATCTAATTTTTCAATCATGCCATCTCCAAGCTGGAGAGTATTTGAAATATTTGAAACCACAGATGAACAACCGCTTTCTAAAGTTTCTAACCTTTTATCTTTTAATTGAAGACGTTCATTTTGTTTTTTCACGTTTTTCAGGATTTCAGCAAAATCAACTTCTTTTTGTTCCTCGACGCCAGATATTACTTTTTCTTCATTCATATGTATTCCTGTTGCTTGTTCAACGTATTCTTCTGTTAAATCAGTGCTGCTTGCTACATCACCGATACTTTTATTTTCACTGGACTGACTTTCTGGAAAAAAATCTGTAATCGTTTGGTTTAGGCAACACTGAGTACTATTTTCCTTAAGTACTTGAGAATTTTTTAATATATCAATACTGCTATTTTCTTGTTCTTCATTAATATTAACACTGTTGGTTTTTTCTGTTGTAATATCTAGATTTGCCACAGAATCCATATGTGATTCAAGGTAAAGATCATTGGATGTTTCTGGCGGATTATGTCTAGTAAGTTCAACATTTTCTGTCACAGATTGTTCATCTTTAATCATATCACCAACTTCATCTTCTGTTTCTTCATAACTTTCTATTTTGGGTAGTCTGTCACTACTGCGAGAATCTAAGATGCACTCAGCGCTATCTTGAGTATCTAAAGGAAGATCAGCTATATCCAACATATCACTGGCAGGATCTTCTCTTTCTGCTAAATTAACATCTGTACTAGAATCTATATTAGTCTCAAACGATTTTTTTATCTTTTTCTTACATTTAATTTTAGGCTCAATATATTCACTTTCGTCATTTGATTCTGAATCTGAAGGCCTTTCATCACTGTAACCACTTTCAGCAGAGTTATTTAAGGATGCTTCAGGTTTTAATTTTCTGTTTGAAAATTCAGTACGTAATTTACGCCAATCGTTTTCGGATTGAGTATTTTTCTCACGAGCTTGCTCCCATTTTTCTCGACAGTATTCAAGTTCTTCCTTAAGTTCGTTTAGAAGTTTTCTTTTTTGTTGCAATTCGTACTTAAGTATTTTTTCATGAGTGTGTAACTGATGATGGTGTCTTCGTAGTCTTCCAACAACATGCCATGTTTTACTTAATTCATTTGTGACGAGACAAAGTCTTTTTTCTTGTTCTTCGAGGCGAGATTCTAAGTGTGTGTTTAATTGTTTCATACGGTTCATTTCTTTAATCAAAGTTAACTTTTCTAAAATTAAATCCTGAAAATAAATTAAATTACCTTAGAAAAAAAAGAATAAGTAGGTATAATGTACAATTGTTTACTTCTACAAAAAATACACGTGATCCTGGACATGTGCCAACGCTCATAAACGATAATAATCTATTTATATAATGAATGCAAATTGTTGATCATGAAAATATTTTTATTTTCTTCGTAATTCTGACTCACAATTTTAAGAAATTTATAAATGACTACGTTGCATTAAGTACCGATGACATCATATACTTCCAATAATTTACTTAAAAATAGCAATGTTTGCATCTGTGAGTATTTAAATGTAGATATTAGCATGATGGACAGAAGATTTAAAGAAGGTGGCTGGCACCGGATGGATGCGAGAAGCCCAAGACCGGGTTGGTTGACGCTTGATGAAGGAGGTCTACGTTCAGCAGTGGACGGCGATAGGCTGATGAAATTAGCTAATGAATTGTAGAGCCACATATTTGTTTAATGTAATTACTTTTTCTTACCTTAAGTCTGATATATGTTTGACTAACACTTGGCACCAGTACAGGACCAGATTTCGTCTCTACTGACTTATAACAAGTAGTTACTTTTTTAGATGCATCTGTTTCGGCTTCACTTTGATGACTTAGGAGTTCCATAAGCACTCGCCATACCTTCGGTAAATTTTGCACAATTTCCTCTGCTTTGGAAATATCTGTTTATTATATATTTATTCGTTAACTAAATGGTAATACTAGAATTTATATATTTTAAAATTATAAATATGAATAATTAATGAAATTGCATTACGCTGTATCCCTAATGGGTTAGTTAGAAAACGCTATATAGAAAAACAACATTTTTTTAGATAGTTCAAGTAGAAACAATACCTGGTTTATTTGAATCATTATCCCGAGCCTCCTTGTTGTAGGTGCTATTACAGTTATTTTCATCCTTCTCATCGATTTGATTAACAATCTCCAATAATAATTTTGGCAGTTCAGTAGATACTTCAGGACAATCTTCTCTTCCAGCCATATGGGTTAATAATCCATGGTTTTCCTCTAATTGATGAACAAGCTTATCCAAATTTTGTGTATTTTGGTAGCCCATGAGTGCTTGTGAAAATAGCTACAAATAATAATTAAGTTAAAATGAAGATATTGCGATTTAAATGTTATGAAAATTGGTCTAAAATTTTAAAATGTATAGTAACCTTATTTATTCCTAACATTTCAGCTTGAAGACGTCGAATTTCTTCTCGATTCGTAGATATGATATTGTTTTTATCTTCTACAGATTCTTCTAAAGTAACAAGTTTCGCTTCCACGTCATCTACTTTTCTGGTTAGATCTTCAGATCTAAAAAAGATATTTTTCATTTTATTAAGAAAATTTTGATGTTACACACGTACTTAATTAAAAAATGAAAATTTTATATTTGAATTATTTATCCTACATTAATATTAATTATCTTACTTTTTTATTTCAGCCTCTAGAAGTAATTTATGTTCATCAAGATCTCTTGCCAGTGCTTGTCTGGACACATCAGCTAATCTTGCTCGCTCTTCATATAACCCTCGTAGTGTTCGAATATTTTGTAACTGGCGTTCATACTCTTGCCTTAGATCAGTGGAGAGCATTGTTGTTTCTCTATCCGCAAAAGACTGTTCGATTTCGCTTAATTTGTTTTTTAACTAAAATATAATTTTAATAGTTTTCTATATCGAATAAATACATAGGTATACACTTAACAAAAAATGATTTTTTTCTATTTTAAAGAATTTTAATGGATATTATTAAAAGAATTCGCTAAAGTACTGTATAACTTTTACATGTTTACTGTAACAAGAGCCGCTGTAATAATGTTTATTATAATTATTAAGAAATAATTGAATAGGGTTCATTTATCATAACAATGCTGGAAATGTCTTGGCTTTCAGTCAAGATTATTTGCCAACAGGGAATACCGGTAGCATGCTGCGACGTATTATAGCGGTTCCTGACCGACGAAGGTATTTGGGATTACAGGTCGTTGCCTTAACAAATATACATAGTGTAATATGTGAAATGTAATTAAAGAATAGATTTTTAAAAAAATATTATTTAGAGTAATTTCATACGATAGAATTAATATTTTAGAAATGTAAAATAGATACAATTTTATAAACTAAAAACAACGATTTGTTTTGTAAGTATTCTATGGTCTTACCTCATTTAATTGTTGTTCACGAAGCTTAATCATTGTCTTACTAACCGAAATCACTTCCTTAAGCGCGTTTACTTGTTTTATGGATTCAGTGTTTTGAGCACTTAGGTCCGCGATATCAGTGTACGCTGTTTGCAATGCACTATTAGAACTCGCCAAATCACACCGGAGCTTTATATTACTTGATCTTAATTTTTCAATTTCCTCTCTCATGTGAGAAATAGAGTTAGCGATGTATGATTTTTCATAATTGGAGCGAAGATTTTCTGGCACGTCTATGTTATTTTTGATCAATAACTCACGAAGAAGTTGATTGCTTTCGCAAAGTTCAACTTTAGTTTCAATTTCATTTTGCAAAGCATTTTCTAGTGCTTTTTTCTCAGCTCTATGTCTGCCCAAAATTTCTTTTCGTTGTTCACGTTTTATATCTAATTCTTTTCTAAATTTGTTCATTTCTTCTTCTTTAATCTTAGCACGTGTTTCTGAATCATCACTCAAGGTATCATGAAACTGTTCTTCAATGACAGTTGTATCGTTGTCGTGTAAACAACTGTAGCCTTCCATTGTTTCACTTTCACTAGCAGTGTTAATATGTAAAGTAGAAGCTGTATCCTCTGCCGGAGCACCACTGAGGAAATTTCCCATTTTGGAAGACTTTTATAATTGAAAAACTAATTTTATACACGCATTGACCGATATAGTTTTAATAAGACAAAGGAGTGGCGAAGTCAGATCAGCATTAGTGTGAGGTTAGCGTTCTCAAAATAGAACCCTCGTCAGCCAGACGTGTGCTGACGTTCAAAGTATGCGCAGTAATACTGAGCAAAGTTTGTTTCAACTACGAATCTCTGTCAATTATTTATTTTTATCAAGCTATTTCAGTCGTGGGTATCTCTCGGAAAACGCGTTCGATGCAGATCATAAAGCGACCTTGTATTTAAAAATTGTGAAACATTTTCTAATGTTTATTTTTCCATGATGAAAATGTTTTAATGAAAGCTAGAATATATGTAATTAATCATTTGTAAATATAAAATTACTACTATTCTAACTTACGACTACCATTAGGTATTGGAAGTATCTGCAAAAAATAATTATAGCTACGTTCGTATATTGTACGTTAAGAGTTGCATGTCACGTTTCCATTCAATTGCATTTATCTATTTATATTGTCGTAATTACTCAATAAAATTAGTATTTTCTTTATAGAAGAGATATAGAAGTTGATTTTTTTTATTTCTATTTATAAGAACTCTTGGTTCGAATTGAAAAATGATTTTTGTGTTCTATAGTATATTTATCGAAGAAGGCTATATTTTATTTTCTTCATACTACGTTAATCTACCTAAGTACCTCACGTATTAACGAAACGAATACTGTACCTGCCTATTTCACTGTACCTGCGGTAAGTTACCTCGGATGTTTGGAATACGTTATACACAAAATTCAAATACCTATATTATATTTCAAAACGGGGACGAAGCCGCAGGTAAATGTTAGTTATTAATAAAATTATAGTCCAAAAAGGTATATTTTTTATATTATTTAACTAGGTGTTTTATAGAGGCTCGGTGTTTTAAATTTATACGTGTAAAAAGCAAATAAATATTACAAAAGAAAAAAATTAATAAAATTTTAGTAATATTAAATAAAATTTTAGTTATTTAAAATATTCTAATTACATTTATGCTCTATATTTTGATATGAAACAGATTAAATATGAAAATCTGATATTGGTTACGTCAATAACGTCAACTGCGTTTGTTACGAGGAAATCGCGTCGTGTTCCAAAAATTTTTGGGATTTACAATTTTATATTTAATGTATTATTTATTAAAAAGAATATTTATGCTCTAGGATTTATTTGCACCATATTTATATGCAGATGGCAAAACCTTTTAATTCGCAGTTGATGTAAATATTTTCGTTTTGTGTTCCGATTGATTTTTCTTTTTTTATTATTTAAACAGTGGCTTATTGATAATAATAGCTGTTAATCACTTTACGCGTGACGTGGCTGTTAACGTAAAATTGAACTAGTAATAATGTGAAATGTGAAATAGATTAAGTTAAATAAGTGATGGATGAAAGCATAAAGAACTCCCCTTGTAAGGTAAAACATTTGGCGATGTCTTAGTAGTCTAGTATAAAATGACTCTCGTGGCAGTTAAACGCATTTTTTTAGTATATTTTCCTCTAACAATTTCTTTTTATTCTCTTCCTACAAATTAAAATTATATACATATATTTATTGATTATTATCAATAGATATAGATATCTTTTAAAATTATTGAATGTAAAACACTTATACAGTCTTTGTTTTATTATCAAAACTAGCTATCTATTCATCAAGGGGATTCTTATTTGTAAGAAACCATATAACTATTAAGCAAATATATTTTATTTATAAGAAAACAATGCTTTATTCAGAAAACAAACAAGTCATTTATATATTTTCATTGAAAAGTAGATTTTATTGTAAAGCTCAATGATTATAGCAGTATGTAGATTTTGATAAGTAGTAACATAGCACTATGCTTGTGTCTTATTTTGTTTGCTCGACTAGTATTTTTATTTTTTGTTTATTAATCTGTAGTAATTATAAGTTTATGTTATAATCTACCTACATTAATAGGAATGTAGTGATGGTGGAGCACAGTTGGGTAAGGAAGTGGAGCACTTGCGGGCTCACCTTGCCGAGCGTGATGCACATTTTGTAGCTCTTGAAACAGAATTTTTCAAGTGTTCCTCTAGGGCTAACGATTTAGAAGAACAAATCGGCACTTGGAGAGAGAAGTATGAAAGGTAGGTATCTTTTTAGTTTCACCGTGTTTCCCATATATAGCAGGGAAGGTAGTAATCCCATTAAAAAAAAACAATTTGCTTATGTTTCTATCAATAATTAAATGATTTCAATGGTGAAATTGTATCCTCAGTGTGAAATATGGTTTGAAAGTTGTTAAAACCTTTAAACATTACTTAAGATCAAGGTAATATAGTAAATACAATTATGTGCTTCTGACATTATTATTAATTAAAATGTGCAATATTGTATTAGCTTGCCCTCTTATATTGTTAACATATAATTTACATCTTGCAATGTCTTGAAAATTGGACAGGGCTTGGGGAATAGTGTTTTAACACTACTGCAACTGGCAACATCTGCATACCTGGCTATATGTGGGAGGCTAAAAAAAAAATTAAACTTGTTTAGGTATCTTTCAAAAGTGGCTAAAGATGAAACATATAAATATTATTCAATTTTTCTTACATATTTTGAATTGTATAGAGACCATCTTTACATACAAGTCTGAAAGTAAATACAATGGTTGTCGTTCAATTGTCAATTCAAAGAATGTATTATTTTAATTTTTTAGCTCTGTTAAGATAAAGTGTGGCATTGAGTCCCATAGTGCTATATGGAGAATAAAGTGTAAAGATAAGTTATTTCATAAATTTATGTAATGTATATGTAAGGACATTAAATCAACAGAATAAAAATTGAAAAAAATCATGAATGAAATTATCTAATTTCAGGTTGTATGATTCACACAAGAGGGTACAAAAATTAAATCAAGTTCTTGAGGAAAAGTTACTGCAAATGGTGGACAAAATGAAAAGTGAGAAGAGTCAATTAACCAAAGACATTGCAACTTTATCTGTGCGATTGGCTGAATCTAAGCACAACTATAGCATGCTACAAAAGGAAAATGTAAGATTTGGTGTCTATTATTTTAATTTATTATAATAATTTAACATATTATCTTTATGAAAATGTTCATATTTTCATTTCCTTGCTTTGGTAATAAGAGAAAAGGTGGTGTTGATAAAAATATAATTGAAAAATTTTATATTCAAAACAACTCCCAACTCCGTCAATCATATTGCTGTCTGTATAATGCACTGCATAATAGTCACCTAGTGTGTCTTTTAGTAATACAAGTTTCAAACTTTACATATATATATTTTATTTTAGGAAAGATATAAAAACGATATGAATTTGGCAATCCAACTACTCCAATGCAAACCTGACAATTTTGTTTCCCAAAAGTTAGACAATGTAAGTGAAAATAAACTACTACTATAATACTCTTGTAGTAAATTCATTAAGATAGCTACTAAACTATGAGAATCTTTTTTCTATTTACAGCTTCCTGTAGACACACAAGCAAGAGTGTCTCAATATGTTATGTCGAAAACACCTAAGGTGGGCAGTTCTAATCACTCGAAAAATGGCAATGATATTGATACGTTTGACGCTAGTGAATACGAATTCAATATATCCGCGTCGCTAATGTCCAAAATACTTGAAGATAGCATCCAAGACTCTGTTACTAAACATTGTGACACTTGTACCTGCTCAAAGTCACAAAGTAAACCGTTTTGCTACAATGAAAGCTATTACACAACCGCCACCCAAACAATTCTTAGTGGAGACTTTAAAAATTCACTTTGTGCCAACTGCAATGCTGAAATCAAATCTTTGAACTCGGGACTTAGTATTCGGAGCATTTCTCCCTCTGGTGTTTCGTTAGTAAACGATAAAAATAATTTATACATACTGCCTCAACCTGAGCCTAAAAACAATATTGATATATTAGATATGAATAAACCAAATAATGTTATAAATGATATGATAAAATCTGAAGACAAAGCCAAATTAGAATCTCAAAATACTAAAGAAGATGATTTCACTGTTAGAAGCAATAGCGTGAATTTGGAGCCGGTACATCATAAACTCTGTGATCGCACAAAAACATCAATATCTAGCAAAAAAAGCAGTATTCATAGCGCGTGTCATGAGGATTTGCTCAAAGATGTAGATAAAAATAAACCAATGATTCCCACTTCGGCAGATAGTGTTTCAATTAGAAAGAATTCTCATAGTTCAATGGGTGGTGTTAGTCGAACGTCGTCTGTAGCCAAATCGACAGTGAGCACTCATAAATCTAACACTCAAGTGGGTCCCGGACCTAGATTTTGTCATCTACGAATGCAAGCAGGTTCCAAAAACATTTTATTAGATAACGCGGAACCCGATGTGCCACCCGTTTTGTACAGAAGACAGAGTAAATGCAATGAAAACTCTATATTTAAAGACCTCAACGACGACAGTTTCATAGATTTAGAAAAGAATGATGATGATATCAAAACTGATATCAAAGATACCATTGTAGTAGAGAGCACTCTGATAGACGTCCACGTTGACAATAATAATAAAGAAGCTAGTCCTACTGTTAAAAACAGTTTGATTAATCCTATTCTTTTAAACGTCTCGTCGTCACCGCTACGACCTCTCAAAACGCATAACTTTTCCAATAATTCCGAAAACAACAACAATAATTCTCTGATAGGAAGTCAGAAAAATGCATCAGAGATTGACAATTTGCTTAATGATTTCAATACAGACGTTGAAAATGCAGCAGACATTACTAACATTGAATCTGTAAAGAAAGAAGACTTGCCTTCGTCAAATAATCATGATATAAAAATATTTAATTTTGACCGATATGAGCAAAGTAAGGTGACTCAGTTCGCTCGACCACTCAAAAAAATTGACATGTCCCATTTTCATTCATTAGAAAATACGAAAATATCCAAAGATTTTCCACCGACGGGAGATTTAGATAAAAAAACGGAAACTTCAAAGCAATCCTTGCCAAATATTGTTAACGTTTATCCAAACTTGACACAAACACATTTGAAAGTCAATGAGAATAAAAAGGTTTTTACGAACGAGCAGAGTACGAGCTCACTTTCAAGTGACGATAGTGCGGCGATGTTACAAAAACAACAACTACTCAGAGTGGCCGAATGGGTTGAAAAGAACTTAGAACAGCAAAACAATCTAAACGACCCTTTAGAAGATGAATGCAACTTCGCAAATCGAACTTCCAGAAGGGATAGCAAAATAAATAGACTCACAGAAACTCTGAATGAGTTAGCATTAAACATGCCGCATCCGGTCACCAAGTATTCCAAATACACGAGAGAGCCAAGAAATAACTGGCCCCATAATAGCGTCAATCAAATTCATGATAAAGTGAAACCGAGCGGTTCAAATGTTAAAATCGTTAACAATATCGTAAAAGAGACGATTTTTCCCGTTGAATGCGGAGACGAAACTGTCACTGAGGTCAATGATAATACTAAAAATTACGCTAACATTGATGTTGGTAAAGAATTAAGGGACGCGTTGAAGACTAAAGGTGAAAAGGAAATATCGCCTGAAGATTTGGCCAGAATGGAGTATAATGTTAAGACGTTTTTACTTAGTGGACCTTATTGGACGAACCCGGCGCGGGTTGATAGAAGTCGACGTACAAGTAGCAAAACTGAGACTGATGTTTAAATTGCAATTTAATTTACAATTCTATTCGTATACAGACTCGTAGACTCGATCACGATGCGATTCAAGTGGCCATCAATCTTTTTATAGGATTTCTTAGTATGAATAAAAACTCTTTCAAAATCTTTGATTTTCATACGTCATTTGGCTCCATTTTGTATGAAATTTATTTAACTTACCGTTAGAAATATGATTTTTTTTCAAGAAGTATTTTTAAAGAGTAACAATACAAATTTAGATATCACACACAAAATAACCACTACAACAAACTTATATTTTTAGTTAATTTCCTATAAAATGAGTGCATATTTTGGCAAATTAAGTATATCAACTTTTGTATATTGTACTTCTTGCTCTGTTATAATCTTGAAATTAGTACGGAACCCTTGATGGGCGAGTCCGACTCGCACTTTACCGATTTTTTTCAGTTATGGTAATAATTTTTACCTTTATTAAATAACCGTGTCGTGGTCGATTTTATGAATAGCTTAGCTTAGTTCTGTCATTCCTTATGTGTTGTGTAATATGTCAGCCGATCTCGTTTACGTGTAGCCAGTTTGATATAATTATTCAATGGAACAAATAAAAAAAAATCCAACGATTTATAACGCTTTTGAGTAATTTTTAGAGAGAAATTTTTAAAAATATTTTGATAATTTAACATAATTCAAACGTAAAGCTTAATTAAATTGGCACAAAATATATTTAAGACAATATGGCTAATATTCTTAGATTTTTTTTGTGTTTCGTTTATTTAACCTTATGTATTGACTGTTTGGACTATATTCAATAAAAAAGCAATCTATGTTACATCTCCAAATCATTAAAAAAAAAACCAATGTGGTGCATATTAATTATTTCTAAATATTTATACTATTGTTCATTTTTTAACAAGCGTTATGCTTCGTTGGAGTTATGTGTATGGTTCTAGTCTTTAATGGTGTATGTGACATTCATGAATATCGCTTTTTGACTGTTAATGTTCAAAATATTACCAAATTTTTGTATGACAGACAATTTTTTTTAGTAATTATTGCCCATTATAAATATTTAATAGTGATGTAACGAATTTATATTTCTGTATTAGTATTATAAAGAGCCTGTTTGTTTGTTTGATCGCGTTAAACTCACTGACTGCAGGTTCGATTCGAGAAATTATTTTTGTAGTGGAAAGTTCAAAACAATTCGAAGATAACATTATGTGAATAAAATAAGAATCCATCTATTCTATATTTTTTAATCGTTTGGAATATATATCAAATTTGTATTGTATAATAATTATATTCCAATAATCATGTTTAAGTATGACATTCGTTACATCACTAATATTTAATATATTTAATTATATTACACATAGTCATTGATTTTGTGCACATATAAATTACCGTAAAATATAGATTTTTTTTCTTCAATTAAAATAAAAAAAGTAATTTAATACAATTTTCTCAAATTATAAAACGATCAGTTACTGTTCCTACATAATCGATGGCTTGCCTTAAGAACCAAAGTTTTACAGGGCCAAAAATAAATATTATTTTTCAAATTTCGCCAAAGCAAATAATAAATAATATATTTTAAATAACAATTATTCAAATCGCTTTCTATGTATATTGCATTAGTCTTGTGTATAAAAGCATTTATTAAAATAATATCACAAAATTCCAAGTTCATAAAGGCTGCCATTTAAAATGAAAACGTATGTATAAGACTCACAAATAAGTATTACTTCGGACAATTTGCTTAGAAGTTTCTATATATGTGATATATATATAAATAATAAATGAATTCACGTATGTACAAATTTATCTAGCACTGATGTACTTGATGTTAAGGATATCTAACGGCGTTCGGTATTTTTTATGAAATCTCGTGGGATCTGGTTTTGCTTCTATTTTCTATTCTATAATATACAAATATTTGGATAATTAATCTTAATTTTACAGTATAGTTCTTATATTCATACAAAATTTACATTAAATAACATATTGCTTCGTTTTACTTCAAAACTATTCATATTATATTATATAGAGATATTTTTTTTCATAAATACAAATGTTTGTTATAGCATGTAGGTACAATAGTACAATTTAAAATTATTTTGTTTTTAATCAATTCAAATATACCGCATATAAGGGTAGTCAAAAAAACGAGCTTTTATATAAATTAATAATTAATTATTTATTAGTGAGCTTAATATGTATATGTCTACAGATAGAATAATTTTTCGATACATTACTTCCCCCACATACTTACTGACTTAATATTGTATTGTTAATATCGCGTTAAACATTCCAAATACATTTTTACTATAAATTATAATATTTTTAATTATTTAATTTATAAAAATACTATTAAAATTACATTCCATTTGCAATATTATTAAATTGAATCAGATCCTGCGATGTTATTTTGATATACAAGAAATAAAAAAAAACGGTTGAAGCATTGATTGATAGATTGATGGAAATCCTCTTACAGTGTTCTCATCAATTATACTACGATTCCGTCGATTGTTAATATGTTGAAAATGTAGCGTTAGATAGACACCAAATTGCTAGGCTTCGCTTTCACATACGAATGGCTGATTCAATATTTTTATTATAGCATTGCTCGTAGTTTTGTTGGTAAAAAGGGGTCAACTCACATATTACAATTGAATAAATAAAAAAAAATATTAACAATTCAATTGGTTCATAAGTTATAATTGATTTGTAAGAGGTGCAGGTTTGAGTTTCGCTACGTAAAAAAATTTATACGTTTTTAAAATATGTTTTTTTTTATTTAACCATTTCAATTTTTTGCTTGTTATCTGGATTTTTTTAATATGGGGGTTGACTCCCTTCACCGCCAAAGCAACGACGTGTGTTCTCCAATTCAAAACGAATGGAGAAGTATATTTTTGAAATAGTTAGCCAATAAATAATAGTTTGTATTCGATTGATATATGTCACTGTGTGTTACGCCTAAACAAAGCACAATAATGAGGGTTCTTTAATATGTCGTGTTTGATTGTTTAAATATATTTTACGATATAGTATTGTCTTTTTTGTATGTGTATTTGTGGATAGATGTTTTCTCATTCCGTTGTCTTTTCAGTCTATTTTAATTAATTTGTTTACATTTTTGGTATATGTATATTGGGTAATATATTAAATCAGCTTCACGCTACAGCGGGATACATCCCGCACACGGCAGAATAGGCAGGGGGATCTTAGTGTTAAGACACTACGTTTCCTACTTTCCGCCGAGTTCTCCAAAGCATTATGTGTGGAGTGCCGGAACGCTACACTGCGATTTAGATTATTTAATTTAATTTATTAAAATATTAAATATTTAATTTCCCCGAACGGGAGTCGAACCCACAATCAGTAGCTTTTACAGTCACACACTTGTGCATATTGTATTTATTTTGTGTTTTTTGGCATGATTTACTCAGTAAATATGGCATCATTCGCTATCGCGAAATGGTCGGGTATTTTGGCTCTGACATTTTATTTGCTAATAAAACGTATAAAACACATTAAATTAGATTTTTCTTTTGATTGTTAAAATAGACTGAAATATATTTTTGTATTAACTTATAGCATCTCTGTCTAAATGTCTTAGGCTGCACACTTTTGTTTGTGTAAATGTTGTTTATGTCTGGAATTTTTATGAATTTATTTCTTGATTATTGTAAATTGTTAAATATTAAGAGTTTCTTTTAGACTGTGTGTGTCTTAAAATTTATTATAAATCGGTTGTTCTTTTTGTGTTTGTATACACAGTTTTAATTTTATAGATCTGCTTGCTGATTCACATGACAATGCTAAGGCTGGCCCTTGTAAAGCTTCAGCAACGTATTGTAAACGTGATTATTTATTAAATACATTTAAAAATATGACTTGGTTTTAATTAATATTCTTTAGTTGTTTTTTATTTACTGTGATATTATTTTAGCTTCACGCTGTATCCCTCACACAGCAAGGTAGGCAGAGAGAAATTGGAAAGGTTTCCGAAAAGGTTTCCTGAAAAGGTAAAGATTAGGTAATCAAGACACTCCGTTCCCATTAAGATAGCGGTTCTCCATTTTACGTCAAATTCTGGAGACAGTGCATGTTGAAAGACGGTGTTCAATGCCGCACCTTGTCTCGTTACCAGAGCGAAAAAAATTTAATATTAATTATTTTATTTTTTCGAGTGAATTTTGATATCGAAATCGAATCGAATATTTTAAAGAATAAACCAGTAATTGACTAGATAAATTATGAATGGATTCTCTGATAGTCGCAACTCGTAGTATTGAATTCGCTTCGTGTTTGCCAGCCCGTGTAATAACTTATCGCTAGCCAGGAAGGACATCTACCATCGGAACGAGATCTTTGGCCCTCGCTTTTTGAAAATTATTATGGTGTACGTGCCTTGCCTTGCCTTGTATTGTATGAATATTGTTTGTATTGCAATCGATTTGGTGTATAATTTTAATGTCTGTTTTGTGCAATTTTTCCGATTAGAAGGATAAATCAGTTAATTTTCGCGTTTACAGAAACGCGACTGGTCGTGAATTAGAACCCCACTGGAGGGAATGATATATTCTTCTAAATTTATATATCTTCGTTCTGGAACCAGGGCAAAAAGCTCAGCGATGAGTTCCGCCATTTAATACGCAACACCTTCGGAATTCGTCGGAATATGGGAAACGGAGTGTCTTAACACTATGACTCCTGACGTGATACAGTGTGAAGTTGATTAAATTAAATTACACTTTGAACAAAGTAGAACAGTATTAGCTCATATGAACTTTCATTAGTAGATACGTAAAGCTACAAAATGAAGATAATTTCCTACATATATAACTATAAGTATAGATTCCTGCAAATTCCTAGTTCACCTTACCTACGCAGTCATTAAGATAGCTCTCTGAGTGAACGACCGGTCGATTAGCGACACGCGTCAGGTGGCCAGTGCCATTCCTGAGACCTCATACCTCATAGCGTGACATTCTATTGTTGATTGATATATAACGATGGGGCATAATAGGGGCTAAAGTTTTTAATGTTGAGCTTAATTACTTTTTTAACTTGAAAATTAATTTTGTTTTTTTAGGTTGATTTTTTTAACAGTGTTTTGAAGTAAACTAGATAAGTAGGTACAGTTTATGTTTAAATACTTACATAATAAAATATAGCATCTCTCGTTGTGTATTGAATGGATAATTTTAAAGGTGGAAAGGCAATTAATATCTTAGTAACACGGCTAAGTGTTTATATTATTTTCTTTTTATATATTTTTTTATTGAAAATGGGGAACCAAGTGTATTAACACTAGGTTCCCTCTGCCAACCCTGCAGCGTGACATTAAAAAATCTCGATTTATCATGGTTTTGAGACGTTTACACCATTTGCTAAAACTGTTTCCTTATTTAATTGTGTTTATAATAATTTAACCCATTTGTATTACGGCTTAGGCCTTAGACTATAATGTCTCTTATGGCAACTGTATAAAAATATGAGCGTGAGAAAGGTTTATTGTTGGACCTCCAAATTTTAAAAGTTCAAACCACAACATGACGTGACTTGGAGAACTTAGTGTTGATAAGTTACATCTTTATTTGATATTAGAGCTTTAGGCGATATTAGGCAGATCTTCTTTTTATCTATTTTTTTTTAATCTTTACGTATCTTATGCATCTGGCAGATCATGTCGACAGACCATGGTGGATAGTACGTCCACGTTAAATATTTTTCTGGTAGGTACCATTGTTGGCAAAGTTCAATCGTGTCATTTTCATTTGCGTCATCAAACCCAACCAGAAAATAAATAAAATTAATTCAGTCAAGATGATGATGATATGAGAAATAATTGTAAAGAAAAGATCCCACTTCCAAATTTGTATTTGCCATTATAAGATAAAATCAGTAACATATTAAACTTAATATGTGTGGTCATTAGCCTTTCAAAGTTCAGAATTCAGATGCAATAATGAAAGTGTCGCTAATTGCAGCAATTAATTTTTGGTGCACAATGGTTATAGTTGCGAGTGTTTTTTAACATATTCACGTCTCATATAAACGGTTACAAGCTAGCGGTAAATCCAAATTTCTATACATTTGGGTATAGGCACTCGTTGTCACTGCGGTGTGCGGTGACCGTGAGAAGTTTTAGACATGTTTTGACAGTTTTCGTGCAAAATTTTTTAATCTTTATATCTTTTTAGGGTTCGTACTTTATAAAGTGAAAACATAACCTTTATAGTATCTCTTTGTTGTCTGTCTGTCCATCTGTCAAGAGTATTTGTCTTGAGATCGCATGGATGTATCAAGCTGAAATTTAACAATATATATTTTAATATATATACGTCCCTTGGAGCATAAAAAAAATCAAACCTTTAAAAGACCGACAAGGATTAATTCATCGTTTTTGTTGTTTTTGGTGTGAAATTCGCTGCGTAATCCATACATATTGATTACTTCCAGGACGTGGGCGTAGGAAGAGGAGAGTCGTGTGGTCCGTGCCCAGAATAATCTGGTGCCCCACCCCAGAAATTTTACTAACAAAAAAAAACATCTCAACAATTTATACGAATATATCTGTGTAAAGCTAAAATTCAACAGTATCTTTAGCAATCAACGATGTCTACAGAAAATTGTACAAAAAATTAAATAGCATTACACATTTTCAACATTAGTGGAAATTATCCCCATAAGTGACCTGACATCCATATACTTGGTTACACATCGACACCATATGACTACCTCTCATAAATTGATTATAATTAGCCCAATGCCTCCACAAGTCACAGTTGGAACTTGATTCTAATGCATATTGTTATTATTATACATTAAATAAAATAATAAAAAAAAACCATATTATTACAACTTAATAAAAAGATTAATATTGAGAAAATACATATGTTAATTGCAAGAACTCCTCCTTATTATACATTACGTATACCAAAATGCACATATATTTTTTAGGTATGTGACTTTCTTATTTTTAACTTAGGCCTGTACTAATGGGTCTTACTAAAGAATCATTATTACGCTATGAACTATACATTACACAGTTTTTGTTGTTATCATGTCGGCGTGATAGATTGGTAATTCCGCGCTATTTACTTTACAATTTAACCCCTTAAAAAAGATTATGACAGTTTAAATATACTGAAATATATGTTAGCGTATAATATAAGAAAAATAGAGCCATTACACAAACGATTTTTGTGTATTGCTTACGGCCTACTCGCGGCTTCGCCCGCATTCCCACGTATAATATTTTTATTATGCTACATTTACCTACCAACAAATTGATACTGAATGTATGGCGTTCATTATTATTGTTATTTCGTTATTTCGGCATAGGTAAGAAATACACTGTAATAATATTAAGCGCTACTAAAAAATTTCACTTTCATACAAAATAAATAAAAAATAATAGTATATAATAGTAAATCGAATAAGTAAATTCGGAGAACTTAGCGCTTTAACAAGCAAACAAACAAACTCTTTCGCTATATTATATTAATATAGAGTAAATATTATTTTTTTTACATTGTCTTGTAATACAGTATGTACCTCATTACCATTAGCGCAATAATATTTTAAAAAAAAGTAAAAGTAATGTCAAATTATGACAGCAGCTTTGCTGGTGCCTATAAACTTTTCGTATAAACAGTATTTAAATACTGTATAACCGGATGAAATAACAAAATTACTAATTGAATTCATTTTAATTTTTTTTGAGTCATACATTGGAGTAAGTTACTCTTGTATTATTATCTCAAAATTTTTACTATCATTGATTTGTTAAAATAAAAATAATATATTAAAATTGTTATGTTATTGTTATATTTATTTCTTATGACTCAAAATTCCAAACAATAAAATTATAATGCTAATTTGGACAAGAATACAAACCAATCTTATGAATTAAGGTCTTCTCATTTAAATTCTATTGCGATACTTCTCCAAAAAGTAATTTATACTAGATATTCATAGAAATGTCTACGGAAACGGAAATTTCTCGTACAATATGCCGACATAAACAAGAGGAGGAAAATTGGAGGCGACGATGCGGTTGTCTGCGTACTAGTGAAAAACTAAAACTAATTCTGGATACTTTCCCTCCACCGCCGCCACCTACGCCGGAACGTAAAGAAGCAAAATCAGCAAATACTGTAACTACTTATTTA
>FAPP01035280.1:2494-12665 GCA_001485965.1 Heliconius ismenius | reverse complement strand
TATTGATTAAAGATCCCATTTACTACAAATATTTGTTTGAACAAAAGGCGGAAATTGTCGTAACTACAATGGCTTTATTTGGATTTAATAGTGTCCCCCAAGGGGAACCTTTGTAGTGCGGCAGATGACTGCCATTAACAGATCCTACCTTTGATGTCTTATATCAAACGAGCAAATTGAACAACGTTACAAGATTTACACGAAATCAACCTCGTAAACGACAGAATTTATATTACGATAGAATTGTAAATTTTACTAGAAATCAGTTTATAGATCTTTGATTATTGCGGTTTATATTCTTTTTCAAGAATTTGAGAAGTGCGACTGTATACGCGAGAGGCTGTGGGTTGGATTTCCACGCGAGGAAAAGAAACATTCAATATTTTCATTTTCTCGCTCTGGTAACGAGGCTAGGGCGGCGTTAAGTTTCGCCATTCAACACGTAATACCTCCAGAATTCTGCGGAAAGCAGGGAACGGCAGTGTCTGAAGATTAGTATTATATAATTAATATTTAATAGTTTTTTATTGTCTTTTTTTTATTATGCACTACTAATTTTGATTAAGAAATTGTCTGCCCATTTAAATATTTTGTGTGGAGGGTAGCGGTAGCGGAACTAAACGCTGCGGTTTTTCTAGCCAATTATATATTTTAATAGATATTTTATTTAGAATTTTTTTTTTATTAACTTTTACCTTTAGAAATGCTTTAAGACCTGTGGCTACTTTTATTTTGACTTTTTACTTTGGGATGGTCTAATCTATCGTAGCGTCGAGTTTATTTACTGTCAATCTTTGCTCTAGAGAAGAAAAAGCTTTCACATAGAGTGGAAACAAAATGCATTAGACAAAGTGTATTTCTTCTTCCAATATAAGTATACCCTAATGCATCAAAATTTTCATTTGTAAAAGTCAACAAATACAATACAATATATAAAATTTGAATTATATATATTAAAAAATTACCTTTTACCTACTTACAACAAAAAAAAAATACTTATAACGATGTTACATAATGATAACTAATTGTAGAAAGTATAAATTATAGTAAGAGTATTGTAAAGTGGGTACTGCTCGACGATACAAAGCATGCTTGTACGAGTATTTCTTAAGTGATCTAAACAATAGCCTGCCAGGCCTGTATTGGGGCTAAGTCGTTTATCGGACAACCACACGCGAAATGTCGACAGTTTATCACCTATACCTACCATCTAATTACCAATTTTCCAGTTAACTGAACGGTGAGCCCGAATGATTGACCGATTTAATCACAGCGGAGTGAATGAGAGGATCTCCCGTTTGGGTGCCGTAGAAAAAATTGATTGCGTAGAATCAATTCATTTGCGGCGCCGCCGGACGTTTTTGTTGTCACCTTGGACCGCTTTTTATTACCTCCTGGACTTGATCAAACTGGGGTCGGTCAATATTAATTAACACGAAATCTCGACCATTTTTCTAATGAAATTAAGGTCATATTTTATAATAAAATGCGTCAGAGCAAAGGTGACCAGATTCATAGCGCACCTAGCTGGCAGATTGCCCAAAATATGAGATATGGTTCTCCAAAACGTAGAATGCAGAGTTGGAACGGACCTATCAATCATATAGATGTAAGGACGTACATTGTAGACAGCTCGGTGATTAAGCGGTGTATTACGTAAAAGAATCTTGCAATATTTTTGATTTTATTTTTAATAACGATAAGTAATGTTTTTTAGCTTCAAGCTGCATTCCGCACATATCAGAGTAAACTGAACGAACCTTGTAAACTAGTATTAGGACATTCCGTTCTCATTAAGACACTTTTTTCTCCCAGTTTCCCACGAATTCTCCAGGCAATGCGTCGAGTGGCGGAACTCGACGCTGCACTTTGCCTCGTTACCAGAGCCAGGTAATAAAAATATGAAATATTTCATTTCCACGAGTGGTGGAACCTCCAAACTTCACGCTTTCTACAGACGCACGCTTGTGTGCCCCTGCGCCAGCACTGGCCAGTAATGTTTTATTCTTTTTTTAAAATTGATATTATAACTTTATTTAGTTGATATTACACGTTTGATAAATTAAATACAACTCTAAGGAAAAATTGCATTTGTAATTACCCAATACAGTCTGTGTAATTACAAAAAACTTACTTAAAAACAAATTGAATCAATTTTTTAAAATTTCAATTTAGACAGTCTAATAAAAGTAAATTCGGTGTCCCAATTTCAGAGTCAAACGTAAATTGGAATATAGTTTCTAATCGATGAACGAAACAGAAACTTCAGTTAGCATCGGCAGTGCATTTTAAAGGCACCAATTTGCATCCCTCGTAATTAGACGGCGTGCGAGCAATTTAGACCAAATTTAATCAAATTATACACTTTGTAACTGAATATTCCATTTTTTATGGAATTTAATAAGTTTTAAACGTTGTGAAAGTAAATCGCCAAGTCATGCTTAGCTCTTAAGCTAAGCATGACTTGGGGGGATAGATAGGGGGCCGTTTTTTCCGTGCCCATCCCAGAATAGCCTAGTGCCCACCCCAGAATTAACTAGAAACAAATTTAAAGTAACTACCACCGAGTATAAGCAAGCTCAAATTGATAAAACTAATAAAACCAAAGAGATTAATTAATAAAGTTTAAGAAAAAATAATAATTCCCAATTAATATCCAATTATTTTATTAAACATCTTATAATCAGTTACAAATAAGGTAATATATTATAGACAATAGCATTTTACAGCCCTTACAATATTCCATATTATCTAATAAAACACTCCTTATAAAATACAAAAAAAATCAATACAATATTAACGTAAACGAATCCACAGCAGTAAAATTAAAAAAAACACACAACGCACTTAAAGATATATGAATTAATTATATTAGAAAATTAAAATATAAAGTTCGGTAAAAATTTAATATTTGCCGATAACGTCATTTTATTCTTTTTTATTACAATCAGGGATAGCAAATACAACCTTTTCTTTAATACTAACGCATTTTTTGTTTATAAAATTTATCAGCATAATTATCAGCTAGCTTATCACGTTTACGTTACAATATGATTTTATAAAAATACAATAAGAGAAATATAAAAACATTATATGCTTACCAATATACTCACGTGGGTTATTATTCATTGCATTAGACAATTAGACACAATAACAGACTTTATAAATTATAAATGAGTTACACTATTTGGATCAAATACGATTTGAAACTTGGACAATATTCATATCAACCGTGGGTGGGTAAGAAAACCAACCAAATGAAACCAATAAAGACAAATACAAAATCAATGTTCAATTAATATTACAAATAGCAATATAAAAGACTTTTGAATCCCCGACGAACATGGGTGACTGTGTGTATCAATATGTTTGTGGCATCGTTGCTTCCAAACGGATGAAAAGAAAAGTGGTAATGATTTCTTAGTTATGATTGAAGAAAATATATTCAGCGGTTTGGATATAATAATAAAAAAGCAAAGAATAAAGTGCTTAGTTTATTCTCCATTTTCTGCGTTTTAGTAATATAGTGTATTAGGTGGCGAACTTCAACATCGCCTGTACTCACCAATATGGACAACAAAATATTTCACAGAGTAAGAGTTGAACTCACAACTACGTACGGCATATACTTCCCTACCATTTTCACTGTGCTGGGTCTCAAATATCTTTTAATTTAGAGTAAATGTTTAAAATTTAAAAAAAATGAAAAAAGTGTACGGACCATATGACTGTAGAGTTATTATAATTTAAATACAAAAATATATGTTATAGAAGCTTTGTCTAAAAATAAATAAAATAAAACAGTGAAAAACTTTCCAGTAAAACAATGGAAAGATTAAAAGTATGTAAATCATTTGGACACTCTTTCTCTTTCTCCGCTTTCAACGTTTTCAACGTTTCTGCGCGACCTTTAAAAAAAAACTATTACTCCTGTTAAAGAGAACGTTTTCCACCGTAGTTAATATGAATATTGAACATATCTTCGCAAAAGCCTAAATAAATATTAAAGCTACAACCTTTTTCCTCATTATTACATCGGTATTGGCATTCCCAAAATAATAATATTACGTAAATATTCAACTTATCACTAAACAATACATTACTTACAGTACGGTCGACGAATCGTAGTCACTGAAGTTAACTGTAGATGGCTGCGCAGATTTAGTTTAAGATATTTTCTGACTTTTAGTTATTTTTAGTCCCGAGTGAGCAATGCGCAAAAGTTCAGAAAACCTATCGACTCGTTGACTGTACTTTATTTTTTACGTGACATCGAAAGGTGTTATGTTCATTTTATTAATTTAATGTACTTTTTATGCATTATCTACGAAAATATTAACACAGTGGACTCTTTCTCTATATAAACTATGACAGTGCCAAATTTCATACACCTCTGCCAGTTGCCATTATATATTATTACTAGCGGGCACGGGCGGCTTAACCCCCTTAATTTTTATTAAATATATCTATGAAATTATTTTCAGTTTAGCAAGTGAATTCTAATAAGCCATGAAACCGCTGTTAGTAGAAACGTGAAATTTGGACTGGTGTATAATGTGAACACCCAATAAGAAGGGAATTTAAAAAATATTAACCCTAAAGGGAAAAAATAGATTTTTACAAAATTTGAGATATGTATTCCTAAAAATATTGCATTGGACGCTTGTTTCATGGTATATAAGAATTGAACCCTAAGGGACTAAATAAGCAGGCGAAGCTGCGCGCGTCCCGCTAGTATAAAATAAAATCGGCAATATTACTAATACGAGAGTTACCCAAATCAAAAGAAAAATAACAAGATTAAGGCATTTGTGCACAAGGCACTTAATGCCAACCAAAACGTGCGTATTTAAATTCTCTTGTAAATTGAAAAAAAAAAAACAAAGTTATGTCATTTTTCACTACAATTTTTCACTACACGCCTGGCACTATACACAACGTGTGTGTACCACCCTTAAACCCGCATAAAGAAGATTCTGACAGCCACTATTTTAGTTCTGTGAAAGTTTCAAACACGGAAAACAGATCCACTGGCAGGATCAAGTTAGATAGGTTTTAGTTTTGTATTAGTCTATAAATGGTTATCACTGTTTCTTTTAATATATTAACTTGGACTAAAACTCATTTTTGAGAGAAAATTTTGATGAAATTTTACTGTATAGTCGAGTTTAATCTATTCAGAAAATGCGTCTAATAAAATTAACTTATGTCATTTTATATTTAAGAAATATATATAGCTTGTTTTATTTAATGAAATACATCCGAATTCAATTGTACTCAAGTTCCTTCGTCGTCAATCGAATCAATTAATGAAATTTTAAGGAAAAGCAAAGACAATCAATAGAAAAATCAATCAATTATAAATTACATTTAAAAATACACAGATCAATTACATAATATTTATACAAATAATCTAAAAATAAGGCTTACCTATAAATGTGTCATATGTTACCCTCAATTCTCTAATACTAATTTAACATTTTAGGTCACATAGAAACATTTCTGGCCACTTGGGAGTCACTAGTTGATCACTTGCGGTCACTTATAATCATCTGTGGTCACTCGTGGTCGTTGGTGGTCTCTTGTGGTCACTATTAGGTCACATATGGTCACTTCCTTGCGTTGGATGGAGTAGGTCTTGAATACGGATGGGTCTGGACCCTCTCCCTCGCACGGACTGCTTTAAATCCAACTGAATTTTTTATAGTGACAGTTGCCTTTCTCGAACCGTCTATTAGTTGGTTAATGGGACAAACACAAACATTTAGGGTTAGTTTATATTATATTACTTATTATTTTTTAATTTAGAATGTGCTATAAATATAACTTAAGCTATAAATATATAGCGAAAAGCCATTAGGCATTGCCAAAAAAATTATGGTTGACGACTAATGGAACAAAATATACGGAAAAAGATCTTTCGCCTAAATATAGCCAATTATAAACTTTGGCATTTGAATAAAAACTTATTCATAATGTATATGACGTTAATACTTTTTTGAAATATAACTTGAACCATAATAAATTACTTTCAAGATTGTATGTAAACAGAGGTTTGTGATCTAAAGATAATCAGCTTATTAACCGTTAAAGTTATCAAAATTAAGAAATTATAAATTTAAGGATTATTTTTTTAAAGAATTTGATGTTATCATCGTAATAGATAATATTTTGACTTTTCTTTAAAATAGATAAAATTAACATGTTAAGTCATATTGGTTTTCCAATGTATTGAAAAGTAAGAAAATAGAAAAAGAATTGATACTTTTGATTCTATTTTTTATTATTATATATAATAAAAATAGAGAAAACGTGTTTATTAATTTTGTTACATTCATAATAAATCGAAAATTATATTTTCTATGGAGTTACTGTATATTTACAGCACATTTTATTTATCTTTGACCTGTCAAGAATATAATGCGCAACGGTAATTTACTACAATTTAGGTTCAAATCGATATAGTTAATTATTTTCGGTGAACATGTCCAAACCATTGTCGGTAACACGAGGGAGCAATGCGGTTAACATATTAAGAAACTTGAATAATATAACGATTTATATCGTACTAGCTTGTGTCAGCGGCTTCGCCCGCAAGGCGAAATGGAAATATCTAGTTGTCACTATGGTGACAGATCAAAACAACATACATGGTATAATATAGTCAATTTTGTTCCATGATAAATAGAGTATTCAACACAAAAAGATTTTTACAGTTGAACCAGCAGTTTCTGAAATTAGCGCGTTCAACCAAACTACCTCTTCTTATTCGGAGCAAAGCACGGCGTTGAGTTCCGCCAGTTTAAAAACAATGTTCTTTTAATTTAAATAGGACATTGAACTTCGTACTTAATTACTTAGGTATAGGAAATTGATTTCAATTGCCAATTTTCCTGTTTACTCCTTTAAAAGTAAAGAATATGAAACTATTAAGGCAGGAAACTATAACTGCAGGCAACAATTTAAAGTATAGATTTTGTTTGATTATATATTTTCTTGTTTATAAAAAAAAGACATTGTACAAGGTCACGTAAATACAAGCACTAATTTAGTACACACATATGCTGTTAATACATACAATAATTGATAGTATTAAATGTATTGTTCATTGAACTAGACAGTTGCTTCATCATCATTATCTATTCCATGCCTATCAATTTGCATTTTAAAATGCTGTTAATTTAAACGGATATTTTATACCAGTATACGTCGGTATGTTATGTTAAACAAAGTTTCACTGATTAAAAAATTGAGTTTGGTATTACACCACTACAATATACATAAAAAAAATATCTATACAAAATTTACTTTTGGCGATTATACCAACCTACCAACGTATAAACTCTACTTATCTTCCGATTTGGTGGAAAATTTGCGACACCTTATAGTCCAAGGACAATACAGTAGAATATTTTCCAGAAAAACGAGAAAATGCTTTAGGGTTTAAAGTTTAAAGCGTGTTTTTATAGTTTTGTAATTATATGTTACGTTAGTTATATAAATGTTGGGGTCGCGAGTATCTTTATAATCTTCTGTCTCGTCTCGTGTAATAGAGTCCCGCGGGGAAAGTACAGCTCACATTCAGAGTTATTTATGTTTCAAAACCGCAATAATTTTAATGATGAGACAAATTTCATCCAAAACGGTCCAACTTCAATATTAAGTGAAATTGATATTTTTACTTTACAATAATATATATAGCTTACTATTTTTTTGTGAAATGTATAGGATAGGTGTTTTTTTAATGAGGCTAATAGAAGGATAGACAGAAAAGTACCGGAACCAGCATATACTCAAATATTTGTACAAGTGACATTATGAATAATTTGTAAATAATTGGGAACATTCTTAATATATAAAATAGCTGTGTAAATTTTCAAGTGTAAATTTATTATAAAATATTTAAAAAACATACATTCCAAAATTGGTCCTTCATTGGCATAATTATGTAGATATGATGACATTCTTTCCAATATATTGAATTAGTAGGGTATATATAAATTAATTTAAAAATAATTGAAGTCTAAATTATTAAGGCAAAATAAATTAAGTAAACTCAGGCATAATTAGAACATGTTATAACCGTATATCTACAATGAAATTCGCGAGATTTTTTTTTTCTGTACAAAGAAATAATTGCTGTAGGCAAATACTTTCGACTATGTTTTTATATATCTCGTTTTAAAATGGAAGGAGGCTTCGAATACTTTTCAATGATTCGCATTCATTTCTGACTAGCAAGATAAATCTTTTTTAAATATATAACTTAATACATTAATTGCAATTAAATAAAAATTAAGTAACAATAAAAATATTTATGTACTGACTGCATGGAAGCCCATTAATTTACATAATTATGATATGTATGGCTTATGTTAACGTCATACACCCTATTATCTTAGATTTTTTTGGATCATAAGTTTAATAATAATAATTTATAGTAGGTACATCTACACATAAAATAACGAGGCCAGTTATGACGCAGAGGCATTGCTAAAAGAGAGCTTGCAAACGCGCCAGATTGCTGATTCATTTACCACTCGAGGAAATGATATATTTAGTATTTTCAATCTGGTGTCGAGGCAAAGCGCGACGTTAAGTTTCGCAACTCAACACGGCATACCTCCAGAGTTCGGCGGAAAGTGGGCAAAGAATGAATCTTAATGGGAACATTAGGGGTCCTAATGAGGTTTTCTCTGCCTACCCCGCCTATGGGCATCTAAATAAATAATAATAAATGTTATTACGTTTTTATTATTGCTTAATAAAATTCTTATTTGTAACCACAACTCCCTTTAGAAAAATTGTTTGGTAATGTATGAATATTCCATACGGTAAACATCAATTATATCGATTTGATAAAATTAGTAGACTAATCTACAGACAAGGACACAATCCATTGCATACTATGCATATATTAAATATATAGTAAATTTAAACTTATGTAATAAAAAAGGAAATAAGATCTATAATTCAATAATAAAATTAACAAATTAAAGTAATATTTTTTCAAATTTTCTACAAAATATTGAACCTATGTCCCTTTTTACTACAACTATAGAGATTAAGTTATTAAAAATTCACATATGCTAATGTGCTAAAAATATCAATCGATCAAATATTAATCAAATAAATATTAAAATCTGTCAATAAAATAATATATTAATTAAAAAGAATTAAATCATAGTATACACATTAAGTAAAAAAACTCATTTACTATCGTCGTTAATTAATTTTCTTCATTACTATGCTTTAAATGAAAAAAAAAATTATTAATGCATAATAAAAATTTTAAGTTCTCTAATTAGTTAATACAGCAAAAAATATTAGTCCCATCTTTAATTTTTCTTTAAGTTAAAGCTTTATAGTGAATCTTTCCGTAACGAGTTATGTACATTTATTTTCATTATATTACATATTTATTATAATAAAATAATTTCTATATTTTAAATGTAACTTTTAAGCCGCAGATTAATCGCTAATTGACTACTGCAAAGTGAGCATTATATTTACCTTGAACATTCCTCTGAAACGGCGTGCCGTCTCGCGCGAGGCTGGAACCGAATCCGGGACCGCGGGGTGCAGGTGCTCTGCGAAGGGGCAAAGCCCTCCCCACGACTGGCATAACTATTTTAGCTAAAAGAAAATATTTTAAAATATTATAAAGATTTTTATAAACAATTTAGTGCTGAGACTGACGAGGAGAGTAGTGTTGACACTCAGTTCCTCACATCGCCACTAACTTTCGAGACATTGCGTTGTCTGTGCTTCATATGCCCTTTATCTTGCTACCAGATCTTCAAAATGAAAATATTAATTCCCTCGAGTGGGATTCGAACCCACAACCTTCGCGTTTAATTACTCAAATAGAATTTTTACACAATATTAAACAAAGGAGGAAGCTCGATTACGCTCTAAACCTTAACACTGCGGGTTTTAATGCTGTTATCACTAATAGACAAAGTGATTCAAAAGAAAGGCTTAACTATAATATGGATGTATACGTGTAAGTAAAGTCTAGAATATAGTTTTGTTCTAATTTTTAACTAAGAAACTATACAAGAAATAACAAAATAGCTCTAATCTTTAAGACCATGCTCGTGAAGCCGCGAGTATAGCGATGTATTCTTGCTATTGCTTAGTCAATATTTTTTTTTATATTCCAAAAATA
>FAPP01035261.1:1461-11800 GCA_001485965.1 Heliconius ismenius | reverse complement strand
GGCGAGCGATGGCCGCTGAGGAATTTCCGCGAAAAAAGCCGCACGTCACACGCGTCACACCACTACGTCACAGTACAAGGCCGAGCTCATTGCTCGCAGGATGATAATTGGACATACAATGTTAGATTTGTCTACTTAAATAATCTAGCCAATTATTGATGTCTTAAATATAATAAAAATATATTGAAAATATAAAAAATATATTGTAGTAAAATAAATAAGGATGTTTAAACCAGTAAGCTCTAATTTTATTATGTGACGTGACTTGTATTTCTAATATGTTAGTATAATTATACGTAAAGATTTTGACAAATATTTGGCAAAAATACGAGTAGGTACAATGATTCGATTTTGTCACGTTTATCGAATTATCGGATATGACGGGAAATCAAATAAGACAATGGCAGTCATTTTCTGGCATTTCCCAACGCTTTTGGCTTTTCCGAATCTGTTGGATAATTCTAAGAATGTTAATTTATTAGTCATATAGGTTATTCTCGTTTTCCTGCAAGCGTAATTATTTAATGAGTCAGTAGTGTTGTGGCATGTAACGGATTCTACGTAATTCACATTCTTTTAATATATGTTATCGAGTGATTTCTCACGGATGTAGAACCGTACTGATGTAGTTTCCATCATCTACAATAGGCATTAGAAAGCGACTGGTGACCGCAAACCGGCGCTGTGGAAGGGCTCCACACTGTATACAAATCTTACGAAATAGTGTTACGTCACTGGTACACGCTGGTAACTCTCCCATGGCCCTTTGTATTGCCCAAAAATATGCATACTGTAAAACGCAGTAATACTCACGTATGTGCTTGTACCGTGGCCATTGTTTGATATAAAATCTATGACATTGATGGGTTTAAAATTTCTCATAGAGGGTTCAACCCTTCTAAATTGCAATATTAGGGATGGGGCAGGCTTTTAATACTACTGGATAAAAATAGGAATGGGACTTGTTACGACACTTGTATGTTGTGAATTGTTAGGGAACTTCTCAAGGGCACTCCGACGTTTGTAATGTAATAATAGCACAGACTGTTCAGCTTTTTTGTGACAAGAGGGGAACTTCATTTTGCATAATCCTATGCGTGGTCTGGTGGACGTTTAAAAGCTTTAAAATCTAAGCTTACGTAGTGCCTTATCAATTCATATATTTTTTCTATGTAATTTTGTCTGCATGTGTTAATTATTACATAAAATAATTCATATGTGTTAATTATTGCCAACTTATTTCGCGTCATAGACAACGTGTACAGTTTGTTTAATAATTAGATTTTTGTTGCTAAGAGCCATTAATGGACGATAATAACAGTTTTAATGTAGAAAATAGTAACTACTAAAGTATTTATGTTTCCTAATAATATTTACTTTTTCATGTAAATATTCAACAAGTTATAATATGTAGTGTGCATTTGTAGCATTCTAAAATGCAGTAACGATGAGCACGTTGCTTCCTTATTACACGACCTCGATTTCATTTATACTTTGCGTCTTGTATACGGAATGCACAATAATTGTTCCAGTAGCTTGTAAACTTCAAAGATGATGACTTTGTAAATGATCCAAACATATTTTTACCACTTTTAGAGTATAAGTTAGTGTAACTTTAAAAATATGTGGCAAATATTGCAAAAAACTATTGTATTATAAACAAACAAATAGATAGATCGATTTTAAATAATTTATTATGTCCAAAACGTTCGCAACCTATATAGACATAGTAATGTAAAGGAATGATAAGCAAAACTCAATCGGGAAATCTATATTAGTATAATTAATTCAACTCAAAGTTATTTCCAACCAAATGCTATGAGCCTCTCCTTTCCCTATAACTGTTTATATTCCAGAAATGCGCGAAATAGATATTCTATAGATGGTAATGTTATGGTTATATAGCTAGCTGTTTAGAACAGGTCCAAAGTACCGTAACTATGGCCTCTACGTGCTTGGCTGCAGTTCTCGGTGACTTTTAAACCGGATAAACAGGCTTATTTCTAATATTTTATTATTTAGTTCCTTGTTTGTGTTTGAATTTAACTATTTGAAATAATAACTAATAAATTTAGTACTTCTGATATAGCTATTTAAAAAGCTAGATTACTTATCCGCGAGCTAGCCAATTTCTTTTCGTCTATTTATGTATTAGAATAAACATCACAAGTAGGTCATGGAAAGATAATATTCCAAGCATTTCGTACGTTATCGAAGTACACGTATAATTCCAATATAAACAACAGCAAACGTTATATTGGAGTTAGCCGATTCTGGCAGCAAGATAGGGAAATGGAAGCAACAGTCGACCATAGCGAGTAGGCGTAGGGTATTAGTGGTGGTTATCGAATGAGCAAATGTGGGTCAACTGGTATGACGGCGGCGATAAACGAGCCCTCGACTGTTCATTATCAATATGTGCAATACGCGCTAGCTGAACGTATTCCAAATTTAATAACATTACAGAGAATTATTATACAAATATTTCTTTTCGTTGACGTAATCGAATGAAACCTGTAACAGAAAAGAAGCAATCGAAGTTTTCCATAAATAACTTTTTAATTAATTAAGAAGCTACAAAAGTTTAAAAGTAAGAGGAGGAAATATAAAATGTAATGTAACATAGAATTGAATTAGCATATGGCTGAGTAAATGTTTCTTTGTGTTAATGCAGCTGCATTCTGTTGCCGTGGCACCAAGGCCGTGATGCAATGTAGGTACGCGTACGCTAGGTGAGTTATAGGTAGGTGTTCAGTGCATCGTGTGATTGCATCACGATGCACTTGGATGCGGACATTAGACGTATAAGCCGATGTATTCTTGTATACAATATTAACATATATTTTTTCAATTATGTTTGCAAACATATAGCTCATTTAGCATTGCAAATTTTTGACCTACGACTATAACTGCACTTGGTCAGACTTTAGCCTTGTGCCCCCGCATTAATGGGGAAGTGGGTTATTATAACAATTAAGTAACAATTTCCCCTTCGCAGTACGACGGGCGGCGCGTCGCCGTCGTCGCTGTGGGAAAGTCTTGAGTGTTCGCGGTGGCCCAGTGGTCGTGTAGCGGGATCACGTGCAGTACATGGGGCGCACCTAGCGACAGCAATGTTACTCGTGTTATGTAAAGTGAATGCGCGGTGCGATACTATGACGAATACCAATTGAACTCTATAAATAGCGGTCGATCCGTCCTTGAGCTGCCGCGAGTGCTTTAAACTAGGTCAGGCCGAACTGCCTCATGGCGTTGCCCTTCCTCTCGCCCCTCCCCGCACTGCCTCGCCCACACCTCCTCATCTATTACTTGATAGGTATTAAATTGTCGCATTCCGCACGCATATACGCTTTATATACAATTTTCACCTTTCTATTATTTCATAAATAGATAAAGTAAATAGACTCAGCTGATGCCGTGAGTTTTTTTTCATTCATCATGTTGGCCAGATGTTCATTCATTGTTGTGGTACAATGTTGTTTTTTACACAAGCTGGTTTACAGTATTTTTTATATGTATTATATAAGCTCTGAATACATTTTGTTGTTGTTGCTACCTGCTTGCATTGATAACAATGCTGGGGCAGGTAGGCAGATTAAAATTGTGCCCCCCTCTCGCTCGGATCGCTTTGTTACGTTTATGGTTATTATTATACGTACGTACTTCGATACTGGAAGTATACTTAATATTTATTCGACCAAGTTTAATTTTCATTAAACCATTATTTTTCGATTATTATTTTTTGGGTTTGAATTAAGTTGTATTTATTTATTATCAATAAACATTTATAATAAATAATAGTTGCATTCAATTCGTGGATTTCTTGAAATATTCTCTACATATAGAGAAATAGTAGTAACTGTTGCATTATTGGACGCTCGTGACAGTCGTCAAACATGAACATGGCTCACTGAAGAATAATGAATGCGAATGTCGAGCATACGTATAATGGAGGATGGAGGTATCGCGAGCGCTGCGGGCGACCCAGTGGGAGAAAGCTTTCGTCGGGCCGCCACAACCTCTCGGTGTGCGTAATCGACGTTTAATTTTAGTGTTCTGCATCGAAGTGAACACGAGGTGGCGTGCCACCTGTCTCCCGCTCCTTTGTCTCGGCTCTCGGCCCGCAAATGTCGGCGGAGGTCATCTAAATAAAGGCGCTATACTGTACGCGTCCGATTTGGGCCGCGATCGCTGTCTAGACGTTGCGTTGCATCGTCCGATCGATTGCACGAACGAACCTCAGACGGTCGTCGACCCCGCGGCGCATCGGTGACGTTCCGCTCCGATGGTTACGGATGTTACGGGCGTTACGGACGTCGAGATTCGTACTTGTATCGACGAACTCGGACCACATTCCGGAATAGGTGCCGGTGTCGTATGTCTTACGTTACCTAACTTATAGCCGAATAGCTATTAACATTATCTTAAAATGTTAAGTTACGCTTGCGTTGACCGATTATATACTTATATTACTTTTAAGTTAAAATACAATCCACAGAATTCCCAAATGTTTTTGAAATACAACCCCTTTAAAAAAATGGTTCATATTTCAATGTGGTTCTACCGTAATAGGAAATATATATAAAGCGTTGGCAAAAAATAAGCTTTAGTGTTGGCAAAGTTCTTTTAAGTTTATTATATTTACTTAACGCAGTTAGTGTTTACGACCTTTCTTTGTACTTTCTAGTAGTTATACGATCGTTGCTTTATCTTACACGTCCTAATGCGTCTGCCGACCTTCACGAACGGTCAAATAAAGTATAAACGACAATGCCCTCATCGCACAATGTGAAATCGGAATTTTAAATAAAGGCTAGCTTTTTCTTTTATGACCATTTCGAAGAATATTTTCATGGAATATTATAATGACTACTTTAATTTTATTTTTCTAATAAATATCTTAGCATGATCAATGTACGTATTTTATTACGCTAAGATGAGTTAATTTACTAAAGTACTTATATAATTTTTAAGTTTATATTAGTATCAAATGTTGACTTTCGGTGGTGATGGTTTTCCACACTAGGGCGACGAAGGCGCTGCAGATGGCTCTCTACGTGTCGCCGGGATTCTCCCGTGCGGCGGACGCGCACCTGCGCTTGGCTCTCATGTTCAAAGCCCGCCGGCATTGGGGCGCCGCTGCCATACACTTCAGGCGGGCGCGACTAGCTCCTCATCAGGACGCCACGTTCACACGCCTCGAGCTGAGCTTCCACGCTGCACATCTCCTCGAAGCCAGAGGATTACGGAAAGCTGCGAGAGACGCGTACGAGAGGCTGCTAAAAGAGCCTCAATTATCATCCACTCTGAAAGCGGATGTCTGTCGCCAATTAGGTATGCCAATTATCTAAAATATTACGTTAATGTTGAGTTAAAATTATTATGTATTCATAGTTATCATTTTAATTTTAAAATGTGAATATTGTATGAAAACTATCGTATCACTAATTTGTTCCTTAATTGCTTTTTATTGTTCCTCTACACAGTTACTGTGTAAGACTGGACCAGTGTATTATTAAAAAACGTTTAAAGTATAGAAAATGGCTCTATTTGATTAATATTATTGAGGTAAATTTTAACAAATATTATTAAGATAAAACATGAACCGCAGGTTGGTTGTACCATCGGTGTGCGTCCCTCGGCGAGCCGGCAGCTCGCGCCAGAGCCGCTATCTGGTGCCTCCAGCGCGCTGTTGTTGCTGAACCGGAATCGGGCGCGGGACTTTATCTCCTAGGAAGATGTTTCGCCGCTCAGGGCAAAGTTCACGACGCGTTTATTGCCTATAGAAATTCTGTGGAGAAATCTGAAGGCAATGCTGACACATGGTGTTCTATTGGGTAAATATACATTCGAGCCATCCACGAATTTATGTAAAATTTAAATCACTATTAACATAACTATTTCAAGTCATAATGAAAAGTTTGATCGTATTTCGTAGTATTATTTAAGTTTTACGTTGTATTTCGTATACCCGTAGCCGGGAAATGTGAAGAAACTTCTTTCCCCACGCTCTACCCGATATTTGAAATTGTGCGTTTTGAAGTAATAAACGCCACTGCCTTTGTTCTCGTTACCTAGAACTAAGAAATGTAAATAATGAATTCCCCTGATTATGGCGTGTCGCCCTCACATGTCAGTAACGTGGTATGTTTGTCGTGCGACAGCGTGCTGTACCAGCAGCAGAACCAGCCGATGGACGCGCTGCAGGCGTATATTTGCGCGGTGCAGCTGGACAAGGGGCACTCGGCGGCGTGGACCAACCTGGGCAGCCTGTACGAGAGCTGCGCCATGGCGCGCGACGCCTTCGCCTGCTACAACAACGGAGGCGCGCGCGCCTGCCTCGCCGGACAGCGCCTCGCCTTCTTGCGCGCGCACCTCGCGCACGCGCCCATGCCCTCCGTCACCGGCAAGTGAGTGACCCATCACCACCACATACACTATTCACTGTTTAGCTGAGCTAAGATGGCCACTGAAAACAAATTAATTATATTAGTTGTAAATATTATATTAATAAATTCATATTGTGGATGTCACTATTTTAGAATTAACTGGACTATAAAATGCAATTAGTACCATAGGTACCACTTTGTTTCTTTTTGTATCAAACTTGTCATTTAATTATAATATTTTAATTAATAATTATTCCGAGAATTTATTTATAAATTTAAACTTTAAATATGTATATATTTTTCTCAAAATAATGAGTGTAATAACCTACGTAAGACATATGTCCTTGTTTATAGCAATCATATTCTGGAACAAAAAATATTTCATACGACATGTAAAATAACATGCTATAAATAACACCTTAATGAATCATAAAAAATAATTTTATCAAGCAGTGTCAAGCACCCTTTTATTATGACCTGAGAAGTCAGGTGCCTCAATTAACCTGTTACAATAACAAACAAAAACAGTTTTAACATTAAAATACCTTATGAATAAATATTTAATTAGAATATATGAGCATTTTTTATACAGTTCAGTTTTATGCCTTTGTTTGAGACGCGTTCAATATTCAATTTTATTCATATTTACCTAAGATTGTCTTTGAGCAGGAAATGTTTCAGTACTAATCTATAATATAATTATTAAATTCTTTAATTATTTGACGCTTATCTGTGACTTGTTTCAAAAACTGGTTTGTTTCTCAAGCGTAGCTCTCAAGAGTACTACATTATCGTAGCGGTTTCTTTTAATTACTTCATTTCCATGCAAATGTGTGATGAGTAAGTTCTTATAAAATATAATAAACTCAGATTATTTTGTCATTTAATTCCTAGCTGCGACTCGGGATGTAAATACGTATGTTTGATAACGGACGTATATATAAAATTAATTTTATAGTTGGTACAATATATTTCATTAGAAGTCAGAAGACAATATAAAATAATTATAATATTATGCATTTTATTCGTTTTTTAAAAAAAGTTGAATTTTAATTGACTTAATAAACTTTTATTATAATTAACTAAACATAATTTAATTTGAATAAACTTAAAAATACTTAAATGAATTTAAATAAAAAAAAACTCGGTTTCCAAATATTTTGTATTATTTCCAGACGAAGGCCACTGCCATCTATCGAGGAGGCGTGGAACCTGCCCATTTCAGCCGAGATGTCGTCTCGAGCGCCTAAAGCCGCTCCTCCACCTTACCCAGGAGCTCCCGGGGCCACAACGGGTTCAGCGGGTACACCTACTGGGGGTACAACGGGCACTGGGAGTACAACGGGTACTGGGGGTACAGCGGCCCCCAAGCGTGATGAACCAGTACCCCTGACCAGTCACCAGCTACAAACACTACAGTATTTGCAGAGGAACTCGCATAATCTCTCCCCTCAACAACAAGTATATATGCTGTGTATATGTATAACAAGCCCTTAAATTTTGTATTGTTTTTCTTCTTCACATTGCGTATTAAGAAATAGAGAACAATACCACGCTTTGTCTTTTGACTAGAACAAAATACAAAAATCCTTTTCCCTGAGTGGGAATCAAACTCACAACTGTCGTGATTGCGGCAAGACTGCATTAATGTTGTAATAAAAAACTTTTTTCCATTTTTTTTTCTATGAATTCAATGTAAGTATTTAAAAAAGCGTTGAACTAGTTTAGTTTGTTTTATTCACACAAAATGGGTTTGTTGCAGGCGCAGATGCAGCAGTTACTTTCTCAGTACCGGCTCTCTCAAGCGGCGAGAGCGCGTACGGTTTGTATTACTCCTATATTTAAATAAGGCGGCAGGTTTTAGGCTATTTTCCCAATATATTTTAAGCTTAAGTGTTATTTTGTTATTGCTATATATTAATTATATTTTTTTACGTTAGGTGGCGAAAAGTGAATCCAGTGGCGACAGTGCCGAGTCGCTCGCTGAAGATTTGTTAAAGAAGTTCTCAGACTCACAGCCGGATATAAAGAAAGAGCCAGTTATTAGTGAGTATTAGTTTCGTTATTTTTTTTTAGAGAAATAATATAATGTATAAGTACTCTACCAAATTGTACATAATTATATCACTGCTAAAGTATTTTAATACATTTGTAATTTGGTTACGTTAAAGTCTACAAGTAAGTTTAAATTTATTAATTATGTACAATAAAATTATAGTATTGTATTTAACTAAGTCTTTCAAAATATAAAAATGTCACATGGCATAAAAGCTGTATGTATAGCTAACAATAAGAAAATAGTGATCTATCTGACTTTAAGAAACATAAACCATACAAGAGCAAAATGTTGCGAAGTATTGTATACCTTCATTATTCATAGCCAACTATTGATCATATCTCAGTAATTATCGATTACACAAATCCTGTTATAAAAAGCAATTAGGTATAAACCATAATATTGGTAAGTCCATGGCTGCTTATCCCCACGGACAAACTTATGATATTTTAGAAATACCCTGGGTTTTACTACTATATTATTCTAAATCATACTAGTAAAGCAATTTCCTTACTAGTAGTTTCTTTAAGCATTCTGGTAAGGAAATTGCTTAACGGAAACTACAGATTAAGTGGAAAAGTATATTTGTACTTTGGGAATATCAAGGCCGGTCACGGCGCAGGGCCACAAAGTGTGGGTGTCAACGCGACAAGTTGTGGGTTCTCACTCGAGGAAATGAAATATTTAATATTTCCATTTTCTTCGCTCTGGTTCGACACCAGGCAAAGTGCGGCGATGAGTTCCGCCATTCAACATAATGCCTAACCTGCTGTGTACGGGATACAGTGTGACTCTAGAAAATATATATCAAGAGAATTATGCAAGTTTTCATAATCTTTCGTGTATTGGCATGTGATTTTGTATGGATTAGTCTATGCGCCCGTTTTTTATTGCATATGTCACAAAATATCTAATTTATACATAGTTTTATGTCAGGTGAAAGTATTAAAGGTAGCATAAATGTTTTGAATTCATACGGTGAAAATAAGTTCTCCGAATGGACTGTTAATGTAATTTCTAAGTAAATGAACACATGACAGGATGTCCTTCCTGTTCGACGCCCAAACGAGTTGTAATCACTCGGTTTTACTAGTTCGGACATTTTGTGTAATTGCCTTAATTGTAATTTTTGTAATTTTAACAAATAACGCAATTAGGATTTGCCTGAACCTGTTTTTTTTATTTAATTTAAAACCTACACTCGAGTAAATTAGATTTTGATTTAATTGTTTCGTATCTCAAGAAAGCAACACAAGTTTATGTTTATATTAATCAACAAAGAAAAATTATAATTTTAACTTATTTACTTTGTTCCTTTGTTATTAGTAACATTGTATTTAAAAATTGAAAGAAAAACTTTGTTTTTATAAAAGCAAGCATTAATAATACTTTTAATTATAATAATATTAACTTTTATCGTTGACTACTATTGAATATTTATAAATAAAAAATAATTAAGTATCCCAATCCAAACATGGTGAGCAAATAGAAGCCATTCATAAATAAATTCTGTCTGTCCACAAAAAAAATTATCCATTTAAATATACATATATGTATATATACAGTTGGTACAATAGTGTATATACTTTACTTTATAAGGAATCCGGCAATAGCCTGCGGTCGTATAAAAAGTAATTTTAATATTGATATCAAAGATTTAAAAATTTTCATCTGTTTTGGTAATAAGCGAAACGGCAACCGCTATTATATACGGTGTTGTAAATTGTAACTATAAACAAAGTGTCCATTGATCAACGGAGTTTTCGCTCATAGATTATTCTTCTACGATATGAAACGTTTTATACATAACACCGCTTATATAGGCTCCAAATATTAACCAAATCCTAAAAATATGACACTACCATTTATTACCTATTGTTAATAATATTTTATA
>FAPP01035035.1:0-12070 GCA_001485965.1 Heliconius ismenius | reverse complement strand
AACACTAGGTTCCCTCTGCCTTAGATTAGATACCTTTACCTACCCGGATACAAGCGGGATACAGCGTGAAAGTTCTATTTTCATGTTCACATGACAACGAAATCGCGTCATTTCCTGCCTTTGAATAATATGATATGTGAATTTGTCATTTCCATTTAATAATTTAAAGGTGTAGTGTTACTTTAGTTAAATGTATTTCGTAATTAATTGCTAGCTATTTATTTAACGTTGCCTCGCTATTATAATATATTTTGTAATGTTGCGGGAATAATATGTGTAAATATGGAAATGTAAGTGTAACGATTGTGTCTGACTGTAAGCGTGATGATTGGGGTTCGATTCCCACTTGGGAAAAAAAATTCTTTTCAATTTCTCGCTCTGGTAACATTGCAAAGGGCGGCGTTGTGTTCCACCATTGAATACGCAATGTCTCATAAGTTTGACGGAAATGTAAAAAATATAGAAAAGAAATCTTAACTCTAGGTACCCATCTTCTGCCTACCCAACTTTATATAGGATACGATGGATTAATAAAATAAACAATATATATGAGATAGATGAGAATTATAGCGTTAATTAGCAAAAATCCCAAAAACATTATATGTTTTGTTATTTAAAACCTTCAATCTTGGGATTAGAACAAACATTTCTAAATTTACTTCACGAAACCAGCTGCCTTGAAAGGAGTCAATTACCTAGCTGATCTAAGTTGCACAAGTCCATTAATGAATCTACTTCATGGAACTGTTTCAAGTCTTAGCAGATGAGACCTATCTAAGTTCATATAGAGTTGAATCACATAGGAATATATATGTGCTCTGGCAGAAAAAATAAGTTGCGAAGTTTGCAGTTTTACAATAGTACAGATAGGCTAGATAATGTACGACGATTGGAAAAACAAAACAAAAATTTGAATATTAAATTTATTATAATTAGAATTAATATTGTTAGTATTGTTTTTATAAATTATGGTTAATTTGAACAGGGTCCACCAACTACCGACAATGGGCTTCGACAACCTCAACTCACTGGAGACACTTAACTTGCAAAACAACAAGCTGCACCACATCCCCGAGGAAATCATGGAGCCCATCCTGGACACCCTAAGAGTTGTTGATATTATGGGTAAGAGAATGTTCTATTAGATATAACATTAAGAGGCCTTTAAAACTGACATTATATGTTAATAGTATTTTATTCCTTTGTTTTGGTGCGGGGATTGCATTTTCATCATATCATGTTTATTCTTACTAAAATTTATTTGTGGACTCCAAGTTTTTAAGTGGCGAACTGCTAACCATTTTTGTTTGTTTAAATTATTCTCAGTTTCTTGTATAATATTTTCCAGTCTCGTTGCACAAAGCGAAGGATTCTAAATTCATTCTAGAAACTTATCTAGAAAACTTTTAATCATACATAAATATTGTAAGTACCTGGATGAACGACCAATCAAAGTTTACAAAGCTTTCAATTTTAGTAAAAGATTTTAAATCGAGTTTGAATTACTTCGGTATAGGAACAACGGTCACAGTCCGATGCATATAAAGTGAAATTTGTACTGAAACCACCTCCGCCGTGAGACGCTTTGGTATTATTGATACTATTTCAGTTGTAAATGTACTTACAAGGAAATGCAAGTTCCATGTTGTTTCATGTATACTCGTAGTTTTAAACTTAAATTTCCAATATCTATTCATAGTGTGTTTAATAGTTTGTGAATTTTTATAGCAATCTATCGTATAGTTATTTATCAATCAGTATAAGAAGGATCAATATGCCAAAAGTTTACATATTAGTATGAATTTGAAGCCAACAAATGCACTCTTATTTCCCCTGATACCGTAACATATCTTATCTTTTTCACCATAGCAATATTCATCCATAAATTTAGAAAAATGTCATTATATTACACAGATAACCCATTAATCTGCGACTGTGACCTCGCGTGGTACGAAAACTGGCTCGCCGGCCTAAAGGACCGCGACGACGAAATGATGCAAAAGAAACGCACCATTTGCACTATGGTCAGCGAGCATAGAGAATACAGCGTGGCCAAGATGCCTCTGGACAAGATGAGCTGCAAACGGAAACCAGGTATAAGGGCGTCCAGCGCTACCAACATTTGCCCTTTGTTGGTAGCTAATTATGTTACGTTCGCCATTGTAAGATACTTTTAGTTTCTTTCATTAATTGTAATATTATTCAAATGCTCTATTTGATAGTCAGTTCTAAGTAAATTGCATTGTATTTTGGATTTGTTACTTTAGTACTATTAAATTTTTCTTCAACATGCCATATTGTTATTAAGCATTAATAGTAAAATGTCGTCAACAATTTTCCTAAGCCTCATACAAAAATCATTCATATGGTTAATGAAAACTTTTATTAACGAAGAGTCAAGTTAACTGTGGCCGGATAACTTGTGTTCTTCGTGTTGTTTTTTTCTTTTTAACATAAGAAAATCATATACATATCAAAATTTGGCTGAAAATGTAGATTGTGGAAAGGATTTGTGATAAGGATGGATTTTAACGGTGTGATAAATATATTTAATGAAGACGATTGTAATTTGTAGAACAAAGTCGTAACTAAAGTAATTTAGGAAACACAATGTACTAATAGTAAGCTTTAAACGTACGTTTTAACTGTGGGTTCTCAAAGTTTAGATACAACTTTGTTGTATAAATCATACGATAATGCCTTACTTTGGTATAACAACTGAAAGTAGGTCATTTAAACGTGGAGTTCGATGAAACGGCTTGATAATTTGATGAATTGAGAATTTGTAAAAAATTTTTATCCAAATCTTCACTTCTACACAAACGCTAAAAAGCTGACGTAAAAAATATTTCGTATTTTTTATCTTTTACCCCCTACCTCTAACATTATGTAATTTATTAGTAGGCTTTTGCGCATTTACCATGTTGACTATTCAATAAAATAATATTGTTGACCCCTTTTTTGTAATTTGGATATCAGATCAACGGTATGTTGGTCTAGTGGTTTATAGTGTCGCTCTTTAGACCAGAAGGTCGTGAGTTCAACTCTCATATAAATTAAATTTAGATTTATTTATATATAAACTAATATATAATAACATAAAATTTTGAAAAGAAATATTAGCTGAATAAGTGACACCGAGTACTTGAAGCTTACTCCAAACTTATTTTACTTTTGTTATAAATAACATTAACATTTAAATTAAGCGTATTATTGGAGAATTCTGAAATTCTAACATGAGTTCAGACATTTATCTTTTGATATGTAATTGCGGGGCTCGTATAGTATTTAACATTCCTAATGTTTCCTTCTAACTCTACCTCTTATTTATGTTGGTTTAAACCCAAGCTGGATGTTACAAAGCCCTGAATGTATGGTAGATTAGTCCTAGTTAAGTGTTAGTTATATTATCTTTATAAATTATATACAGTTGATAAGTTTTTATTTGTTTTGCATGAAAGTTAATGGACCTCATCATCGATATTAGACGCATGGTTAAAGTTATTACTATAAAATATTTTTAGTTTCAATTGGTTAAATTTAATGTTTTTTTTCTACAGCCATATGATCCTTAGTTGCTTTAGCTTTAGTTATTATTTTATAATATAGTCTAATATTGATTAGTGAAGTAATAAATGTGACTCTAAACTATTCGCTTCATACAATTTATTTGCAAATTTCCATTGCACGTTCATATTCGTTGTTGTTTCAATGCATAAGTAGCTTTCCTAGTAGAGTGTTATTTTAAAATTCTTATTGTCATTATATTATTATAATAAATAAATAAAAAATGAACTTATTTAAGTGATAAAATGTAACTAAAAACATATCCCCTAGTCTGAATTACATAAGTATATTTAAGTACATACATATATTGATATATACAATGTTGCGAAATTGAAGCTTTCAATGTGATATCCTTTTATAATAGAAAAAATATAAGGAAAGTAGCAAAAATTAACCTCTCCCTAGCATTTTTGAATGTTGTACGTGAATCTCTAAGGGATAGACGCGTGTACGACGCGAGGTTGAATACCTATTTTGTATTCTATATACACGCGTTTATCTATAAATATATTATTATAATAATTATAATATATAAATAAATCAAAAATATCTATAACATATTTCTTGATATTGATATAACGTATTTACTCACTACTTAAGTAACTAAAGCACAGATTTATCAATGTTTTTGCACCTACATGTGTATGTATATCTAAATCAAATCAGAGTCGAAAAACCTGATAGTTAAGAATTAATAAAAATATAATCTATTTAATATTGCGAAATAGAATATATTCATGTAATGTTATTTTATTAAAATAATAAATGTTTTATTCAGTGAATACAAGTCAAAGCGTGGTTTGATCTTAATTTGCTCAACGATTCGTGGTTATAAACACGTCTGTAACAGAACACAATAACAGAAACAGTATTTGAACAGAATAACGTTATTAAGACCTTAAGTATTTATAAATACCGGTAGTGGTAGCTCTCAAGACCGATCTCAGACTTGAGAGCGGCTTATAGATACGGGCCTTAGACTCGACTGGTGGCATTAATATGAACTGGTCATACTGCGCTTTGATTGGTAATTTATTTGATGAATTACCTATATATCAATTTCATCTTAAATCTATTATACGATAATTATATGACGCAAGTTAAATATATTCGAGTAAATTATCATAATTTTAATAGTTTTAATTAATGGAACCAACATCACACATATCGGGGAGGTGAAGCCATGTATAATCGAGCAATAAGCGCCGCCAACCTAACAATGCATATCAATTTAGTAGTAAGGTTTGTATAATTAATTAACATCGGATTGAGATTGAATATCGATTCTGAATCGATGTATCGATTCCACATAGTTCTTACAAGATACGATAAAATAATTGCAAATTCGATGTTTATATTATATACTTGTTGTAATTGTTCTCGTATTTATATCTATATATTATTCTTGTTGTTGTGAGTTCCGATGCTTGGGTGGTTCTTGTCTTTAATCGAATATATAATAATAGTATTTAAATCGATGTGTATACAGCCCTATTGACTTGACAGCAATAATTTTGAAAATGTTTCTCCGTTTCTCCTTTTAATGAATATCTTAATGTTGTTGATTATTAGAAGGAAGTGTTCATTCTAGTTTATAGTCACATTTATTATTTATGTATGTAAGTAATAAATGTAATATTGAAATTTCGCTGTAAAGGTGTATCAAATTTTGATTTTAATAAAAATATAAATACGTCTAACATTGTGTTTTATTATCAACTGGATATTAGTTACGAGGGTGCCTCTTGGTCCTGTACCTCGCGAAGACTGAACAAACACATTTGAAGAGTTTTCAAGAGTCTTGGCAGCGAAATAATGGGACCGGCACTTGTGTTAAAATACTTTGAGATCTAACGAAAGTTTTAATAGGTATGTCTGTACAAAAAAATGAGGACTTTTATATAAAAAATCAACACTTCTGTGTATTTCGGTTATTATAATTCATAATTCAATATTCATTAATAAATTTATTTTTAATTAAACTACGGAACCTTATGTTTATAAGGTTTATTTATTTTAAGAATTTATTTATTTTATAATAATGTCTCGATGAAGTTGTTTTTTTTTCTCTATTAAAAGTAATGAAATCTCTAGGTAAGTCAAGCCAATTCTTAAGTTCCTTCCTGCATTTTTTAATTAATTTACTCGTATGTTTCTAAAGTCTAGACAAATATGAAATTGTGAAATAATAATTCTATCGCATGCCACAAAACACTTTGCTTAATTAATACTATTTAAAATTCCAACGTTTCAAACTTTATCCTTGCATTCAACAAACAGTGTAAAAATAAGCTTCGCAATGAACTTTATGTTGATATTTTCATTAAAAACAGAATAAATTATGAATGGAGTCTGAAAATTTATTAAGCTATACATATATGGCTGAAAATATTTTTCATATAAACTTTTACGTTTTTTATTTTATTTATTGTAAGGTTTTTATTTTATTAAGCTTTGTATACTAGTTTATTTGTTATAAAAATCTTGTGTAATTTGATTGACATATACTCGTATTTTGTTAAATTTGTTTAAAACCATCGACAATCACTTTCTGCTCTGCAATTCTCAAAAAAAAATCTACTATTTATATAAGATGTGCTTTCAATTGCTATCTTATACTTATTTTAGACGTTACTAATAAACTATATTATCATTTTCTCACATGGGCGGCGATGAGTTCAATTATTCAACGGAAAAATGGGAAGCAGAAGTGTTTTAATTAGAACGGACACGAAATATCCGAACACTACCTCAAATTAAAAAAAAACAACTACAAACAACGTACAAGAACAACAAATAGTGACAAACGGAAAACTTTAACCCCTTTACGTGTTTCAATACATTGTTTCAAGTAAAGCACGACAAATGTGGGAACTAATTCAAAACAACTAGGCAATGCCTTACGTGGCTTGATTCATAGCGTTTCCTGCACGACTGCTGGGAAGTAATTTCTCCCATTCCGCTAGATATACTCGTATCTCTTTAATGACTGCGGTTTCCAATATTGCATTGACTAATGGAGTTTTATGTAGTTCTATTTTATTTGTATGAACGAGACGTTTGTAAATATTATATATGTTTTAAAGTATAAGTTAGAATGTGGGTATGGGGCCGGTATGGCTTAGGGGCACAAAGGTGTGACTGTAAACGCCAGTGGTTGTGGGTGCAATCCGGACTCTAGGAAATGAAATATTTATTTAAGTTTATATTATAATTTTTTTGCTCTGGTGTCGAGGCAAAGAGCGGCGTTAAGTTTCACCATTCAACACACAATGCCTCCAGAATTCGAAGCAATGCGAGGAACGGAATGTTGTAACATTAGGTTCCCTCAGTCTACCCTGCTGTGTGCGGGGTACAGTTTGTTAGCATCTCATGTTTGTTAGTTGCATGTACAAGTATATCACAACTTCCAACAGGTAATATAGCGTTAGGTTAAAATAACAAGATAATATATAACAGCTATTTTGGGGACATTTTCTATGAATAAAATTATTACTTGGACGTACATACATTCGTGAATGTAAGCCTGTTCTTGTTATTTTTCTAAGATTTTATATAATAGTTTCATAACCAAATGGTGTTACCATTATTCCTCGAAAAGTTAATAATTACACACCTAAAGTGTTTTTAGCATAACAATATTCAAATAAAATAGTGATACAACTTTTTTATTGGTAACTAGCTGTACACTGGGCGCGTTGCTAAATATGAAGGCAAGGCGTTTCACAAATATTTAATAAATTTTGAGTCATTTTATTGATTTTGGAAACAAATGGTCGTACCAACTCTGAAACCTTCATGGGTAACATTGCTAAAGAACATTTCAAGATCAAATGCATAGTGTACGATTCTATAAAGAACGTACAAAAAATTGATTTATACATATAAATATTTAGTAGTTTAATAATACATTATAATAGAAACAGAACAAAATATGACAGGAATAAAATTTTCAATAAAAGTAATTTAAGCAATAATTTTCACGAACATATTATACTGTTATACATGTTAATAATAATCCTAATATTATGACCGAACCAGGATTACTCATAAAAATAATAAACACGCCCTTGTCCGTGAAATTACCTTCTCGATCATATTGTTTGTCTTGTTTATCCTAAAACGTGTCCATTAAAAGCCCGATACAACGATATTATCAAAGCTTATCTGGACATGGATTATTATTAGAAATAATATGTCAGTTCACATAAATTACCTTCTAATAGTGCTGTCAGTATAGCTGTTGTGAGGCTCTAATAGATACTTATTTACAGTAAGTAGTTACTGGGTTTTTTTTACTGTTTTTTTTAGGTTAAGTTGTAGGTACATTTCTTTTTTGATTATTCTTAAGCTTGAGATTTGACATAATATAATAGTAGCTATCTAAATAATTGTTTAACATAAATATGAGCTTTGTGATATTTATTAACATTTTTTTAAAAAATAATATTCAATGTAGAGGAAAGTGGGGAACGGGAGTGTTTTGGTAGGGACAGAGTATCTTAACGCCAAGTGCCCAGGTTCCCTGGGTGTACTCTCCTATGTACAATGTGAACCTAATAAAACTACTTTCTTAACGTATTTTTAAACTTTAAATAAGTGTCTGTAGGATTGAATTTTTTAAAGTTTATACTTGTGTATAAATTAAAAAATATAATATAATATAAGCAATCCATCCTGGATTTCAAGGATAGGAAATTCTATAATTCTAATGTTAATGAATAACGAGGAAACAATGGTACCTGTTAAATCTTTTCCAGGCCGTCAGCAAGATTTGTTTGATACTGAATACATCAAACGAATATAATACCTTTGATGTACATCTGTACAGAGGTGAAATTGAATTTATTATTTTAAATCTTATAATAATAATTACTTTAGTTTTATTTTTAGAAAATGCAGGTCGCACGCGTTGGTTTCCTAGAGAAGCAGAATAATCCTGTTCGTAAATTTATAAGGTAAAAGCTACATCTAATAATGTTTTTGTATCTTACTATAATCATTTTTTAAAAACATATTTCAATGAAAAAGACGAACTAAAAGTAATTATAGTTATCTTATCTAATCTAAATGATGATTTAAAAATGCTAAAACCCATCTACTCGTATATACATATTTCCGTTCAATTACTTATCGATCGATATTCATAAACGTTAAGCATTTCAGTAGCTTTATTATGTGAAGTGTGAAATAGAAGTTTTTTTTATAAATGTTAATAGCAACCGCGTGTTTTTATGTTTACAGGAACACTTCATGCAGTAGTGGATGGCTTCGCGTAGCAGTACATATTATTTTTGGTGCCCTCATTGTAATTAGTTTCATATTAATCGTTTTAATGGCACTGGGAACCCCTCGAGGGCATAATGAAATTGTACCTTCAAGATGCGTCGCTACGCAATGTAGAGTAACATGCAATGAAATACCCTACTATGGGTCGTACGAGGAACAAATTATAAATGCAGTTTCGGTACGTTCCTAAAAACTCCAAACTCTTTTGTTTCTTTAGAAAATATAAAATTTTCAAGTATTTATTGTTGTTAATTGTTCTAGGAAGCCTCTTCCCACTGTAAAAATGTAGCCTTGCAACTGAATGAACCAACTTACAGAAGTGGCATAGTACCAGAGAACTGGTTATCAGGAATACATTCGCCTGTACGAGAATTGACTATATTTGGAGGAAACATTAAATATATTTCACCATATGCTTTTATGACTACATTTGGAAATGGTTTAAGAACACTCATTTTGGAAAAAATCGAAATAAGTTTCTGGGAATATGATATGTTACTGGGACTATCAAATTTAGAAAGACTACACATAATTGACTGTATATTTGGGACAATCGAAGAAAAAGCTATAAAGACAGTAGATGGTAGCTTAAGATTTTTGAAAATAACATCTAATAGTCATTGGGACCCCATAAATGTTACAGGTTCCGCACAATCCAGTACATTAACAGTTGTAGATTTTTCATCAAATAATTTTGAATATAATTTGCAAAACGCAAGTTTTTCAAAAATCAGTCATTGTCAAGTACTATTCTTGAATTCTTGTAATATTAAGGCAATAGGTCCTGGTACTTTTGATTATTTAGAAAATATAGAAGTAATATATTTAAATGAAAATCATTTGGTTACCATTCCAGTGGGATTATTTGATAAAATTTTACCCTCAAGACCTAGGATTGCTTTGCAAGATAATTTGTGGCATTGTGATTGTTCTGTCAGTGACTTGAGAAAACTTATAACGAATGATCTACTGATTATTGATCCTATTTGCCGTTTTCCTGATGCTGTACATGCCTTATCGTTCACGGAATTCGAAGGATATTGCCAAAAAGATCCTGTCATAGAAACTGTTACAACGATCGTTAATAATAATTCTATCAAATCCATATCAGATTTACAATTATGGCATAATGTGTCAGAAACCTTATACATGAACGAAGCTTGTCATGACAAAAGAACTCCTATAAAAGTAATTCCTTATAAACAAAATAAATGTGTCTTAAATAGAATAAGCAGTAAACATATGAGCCCGATATACTATAATGTAAACCACGACATGATATCATCTTCAAGTGATTGGATAAAACCCTTGTATGCCGTGGAAAATAATCCTTACTCTATGCTAGAAATTGCAGCATCTGAACAGCAAGGCTTAGGACTTTTATGGTATCGCTCGTCTTGTATAAATGAAATATACTGCGTGAATACTATTCCGAGTTCACTAAAAATCTACAATATGCATTCTGGCATTTACTACGTATTCTGTCCATTTAATTTGTCCTTTGGTACAATACTCACGGAAAAATGTATATCTTATGACTTAAACAACTTTGGACGTGTGAATACATTTAGTGAGAAAGCATTGATAACAATTATTGTTATTTCTATAGGTTGCTTATTAGGTGGCGCTATAACTGTATATGCGCTTATACATAAGAATCCATCTCTGCTAAAAGGAAATAAACGCGTTATATTTGTTAAGCATAAATCCATTAAAGCACTAATTTTACCTCCACAGACACCAAAAACAAACGAAATCGTTAGCGAGCCAAGCACTATAACCAAACACGTTTATGAGAAACAAATATTTTTAATACCAGATAATTTAAATTCATTAAGTCCACAGAGCTACCTACGTTCTATTTCTATGAGGAGCAGTGATAGTAACGAAGCAGGTTATATATCGCCATTGCAACCCACCGAGGAACAGCTGAGTGAATGGCGTTCTAATCAAATTGCAAAACAACTTAACGACTCGGTGACTTCTGACTCCGAAACACTTGCCACGTCATGCATTCACGACAGAGATTCTCTGCCTTACTATTACGTACCCATTCACACTAACGAGAGAATTTATGAGGTGCCGAAATAATTTTAAGCCTACACAAGATGTTTCCAATAAATTATAGTTTTGACGCCATTTAAATGTGCATAATTCTCGTTGGGAGTTATTATCGTATTTCAACTGTCATAAATCATGAGATCGAGGAAGCGGTAGGACCATTTATTCTGGTCGAGTGCGAGACGCTCACATCGGTCAGCCATATGAGCACGTCGCCCTTTAAGCGAATTAATTTCGTACAGCTGATTCGTATGAGCTGCGCCAGCGCAGTCGACATGTATTGTCTTTGTCATTGGACGGCTGTTCTATTTCTGACGTGTGCTCAGAACCAACTGTACCCTTTATTGAAGCAATCAAAGCCGGGCGTGATCTAGTCACGTGGCGTTGGCACTTGTTTCTAATTAATTATTTAATTTAATTTACGTGTTTTACACGTGTTTTAAAATATTCGATTAATTTATGACTGTGGGTGTAGCAAAAAGTGTAGAACTAATATTAAAAAATGTAATTTAAATAAAAAGTTAGTAAGTTAGTATATTGATCTGAAATAAATTAACCATATTTTGTATAATTGTTTGTTTAAAAATAATAGTTTAGTTTTAACTACTTTTCCTAATATTATACAAAACAATTCACTTACTATGATCCAATCATATCCTATTAACATGAATTTGAAGATATAGACAAGTATGTGTATTTAATAGACATAAAAAAACAAAACAACCCGAAATTTTAATAATCATTAAAATATATTAAATTTTGGTGGTTACATAGTAGATATACAATGACTGCCTTTTCAATACAAGTAATTTCTTATGGGAACCATTAATATTCATTAGATTATTATAAGAATAGTTCCATAGATGGAAAAGGTTGCTTCTGTCGAGCTAAAAATATAGTATAAAGCTTTTATAACTTTTAGCTTTTAACATACACTCACATCACATATTTACCTAAAAGTATAGGTCCAATACAGGTATTAAGCCCCTATTTCTATTACATTCCTAAAGCCTGAGATCGCGATTTTAAGTGGCATGATTTGACAATAAAACGCTCTTCATAACATTGTGTACGGTAGAAAAGTATTTCTAGGAGATTGTAAGAGGGACAAAATGATAAAAGAATTTATACTTTATTTCCTTCTGTGATTATT
>FAPP01035002.1:0-13433 GCA_001485965.1 Heliconius ismenius | reverse complement strand
CGCGTCCGCTAGTAATTTATATTTAAAAATGTAAAATTGATTCACTAATTTAATAAAAGTATATTATGTACTATACGAATGAAAAATTATGAATTATTTTTTTTTAGATTATCCAACTAACAGTGGAAGTACGCAAAGATTTCCTCTTCCAGTGACCTCGGATGAGGAAGGTGGAACTCCTGGTCGGCCTGGCATTGATTACCCTATATTGACTGTGATCCCTACAACGAAATTCAACTGTAAGACACAACGTTACAAAGGTTTCTTTGCAGATACTGAAACAAGATGTCAAGTTAGTATTGGTTACATTTTTACGTCATAAAAGTTTGGTATAGCTTAAAATATACTTAATTTAAATATACATGATTATTTTATAGGTCTGGCATTATTGTGATTTGAATGGCGGTCAAGCATCGTTTTTATGTCCCAATGGTACAATATTTTCACAAGCAGGCTTAACTTGCGACTGGTGGTTCAACGTTCGGTGCGCATCAACAACCCAACTTTACGTACTAAACGAGAGTCTTTATAAGTATATTTTGCCTCATTCACCCAAGTTTCCAGAAGACTATAGTGGCCCTCTAGTTGACAAGTAAGTAAATTTAGACATAAGATTTTGAAATATATTTAAAACCATACATTAGTAAGTAAAACTTAAATAAATATGTATACATAGATGTAATTATAGAACAATTAATGTTACAAAACATTAGTATTCATATCTAATTAATTGCATTGCAGATATCTGACCTTAAAGTTCAAAGAAATGGAAGAGCAGTTTAAAAAGAACAAGAAGAAAACCACAGAAAAAAATGATTCAGATGAAAACGAGAGCACCGAAAAGATGAGTTCTGCTGAAGACAGTACAATAAGTGAGAAAACTAATGAACCCTCATTAAATAGAGCAGATGTGATCATAGACACACCGGGCAACAGTGGAAACGTTCAAAGATTACAAGATGAATAATTTAATTTAAAAAAACTAAATAAAAAAAGGAACAAGATAAGTATGGTTATTGTGAAAAATAGTTGTTTTCTAATAGATGTCAAAGAAAAAAAAATGTTTATTTGCAGATTACTACCGTAACTTAATTTTTTATATGGAGTCGTTAATAATTATGAAATATATAAAGTTTTATACCAATTGTGATAATGTTACAAATACATTTTATATTAATAAGATTTAGACAATAAGTTTAATTTATTAATGAAAAAAGATTCATTAATTTTGAAATGTTATATTGTGGTTGTGACTTTCATAACAGGCGTCAAGATTTGTAAGAATTCATACTCTAGATAGTTTGTAGTATTTTATAAGTATGTTGTAGTATTTTTAAGGAATTAAACTTGCCATAACTCGCCATGTTTAATTCATAGTAACTAGTAGATATTTTTGATCGTATAAAATATGTAATGACACATTAAGAAACAGAAATTAGCAATTTAGTAACAGGTGTGTTTTTAAGAGGAATTATTATTTAAAAAACTATAATTTTTCTTAGAAACTATTCTTTATATTTAGCTGTAGCATATTTTTTGTATTTTGATATCTGTCAGCTTCAACGCTTTTTCTATAAATATCTATAACATATTTGCAATAGAGACATGTAAATAGTTGTTCAATGCACAACATACTTTCAATATACATTTCCACATATCTAATATAGATTATCTTTCTTTGAAAGTTTTACAAAATGTCAGATCGTGAGGTATTATCTGTTTCCGTGATATATGCATAATTATAATATTAATATATTATAATATACTCAAAAATATGTGCAACAGACTTTATATTCATCGAATATTTATATCTTAGTTTTTATACTCTCTTGATAAATATATTTACTTGTGCAATAAATTATTTATAACATTAAGGTATTTGTTTTATTGTTTTAAATAACACAACAAAGGAATAAAAGTTTAGTTTATTAGGTACTTAGTTACATTTAATAAAATTATTTACAGTGTTAATAATTAATTATAATTCGCTACATACATTTAAGAATAACATATTATTAAGCTTGCATCAGAATTAATTTAAAATACAACTTAACAATGAACTTGAGATCAATACAAAACAAGATCACATTAAAATAATTAACATTTTGTACATACGTAATTTAATTAAAAACAAATATATTTTATTTAACATCAATAAATGTCTTAATAGAGTTTTATTAGCTTACATATTTTATTATTATTTACTTGTATCATTATTTAATATAATAAACTGGGAGATTCTGAAATGGGCAATATTTACAATATGAAATGTCACATTTACATTTTCTAAGCATGACTTTTTACACGCGTTACATTCGAACAACATTGGACCTTTATAAGCTAATATCTAAACACTTTCATATAATGCGATTTTTGCAGATAATATTTATACAAAAATATAATTTAGGGATAAAACAATCGTACATCGACATTAATTATAAATAAAATGACTCGACATGATTGTGTTTTTTTTTGCCATTTTGAACACGATGTTTAGAGCCAGATTTTTACAATAGAATTTTCAGCTAATTTTCACTTACAATTTATTTTTATATACAGGCCAAGTTTCTTCAATCTAAACCACAATCACAAGTTGTTACCTTTTCAGTCTTTCGCGTTACATTTCCTTCATCCTATCCTAAATACACAAAATATAATATATGCACATATAGTATTTATAGGTTTTATTACACATCGATGTTTATGATAAAGAAATAAAGTCGTAAGTTAACGTAAAGAAGCTATTTACGCCTTGTGCTGATCAAAATTGATTTATGCCTTTGAAAAGAGTTTAAATTATGTTCAACGATTAAAACTCTAAATGAGGGCCCTAGCCTATTCACAGATAAATAATACTGAATACGTTTATGCGATATTGAATTTGAGTCTAAATTCCAAAAGGACCGTTTCTCCCACGATGTCAATTATTCTCATCTTCCAAAATATACCCACGATAATTTTACCCTGTTAGTGACAACATTTACCATACATAATAATAACTATAGAACAATAAATAGTGCACGAAAACGTGCGATAAATTATTATCTACGTACACGAAGATAAATGTAAATGGCGTCAATATAATGACAATACTACGTTTCATAACAAACAAAATCACCGCGTTCTTATGCGGCGTAATTAGGGTTGCCAGGTCGCGAGGATATTACAAGTCAGTGGTGAACAGCGACCGAGTTACAATTTTTAATTGGTGTATGAATGACATTTTAATTTTAGCGAAGTTGATAAATGACTACATATATAAATAAGTAAACAAAGATGGGGCAACCCTCCGCTCGGCGGTGGTCGGCGGCGTTCAGCGGTGGTCAGCGGCGGTCGGTGGTGGTCGGCGGGGTCGGGGGCCTACTCGCCTAGTGCTTGAGCAGCAGCGCGGCGTGCTTGAGGCGCAGGTGCGAGCGCAGCGTGTCGATGCGGCTGTAGGTGGCGGGGCAGTAGGGGCAGAGCGAGCGCTGCGCTGTGTGCGAGTGGAAGTGGTGCCAGCGGTTGGACACCTCCTTGCCGCAGGACTTGCAGCGCCACAGCGCGGCGCTCTCCGCCGCCGCCACGAACATGCTGTGGTACGAGTACTGCGGCGCGTGCGCGTGCGTTCGCTCTGCAACACGCACAACTGCTGCAGCCCCCCGACACTTCCCTCCGATATTTTGCAACGCGATATTTTTTTATCATAATTCCAACATTGAACATATATTTTTCTGATTTCTCACGTTGATTGAGTGTAATTAAAATTAATAATGTTACTAATAATGTTATGCTTATGTTTATTTTTTATTATTATAATTTAAAGTTGTTTTATAGATAAGAAAAAATTAGAAAAATCATTAAATTATTTCTAATCGTGTTGCAAAATTGTGTGGACGGCACCAAAAAATATTGAATAACATCGAACATCTATGTTGCCACACTTAAAATATAAACGATGCATAATCTAAACTTACTGTAAAAACGGCCCAATGTTTTCAGCAATACTTTGAGTTGCAACTAGGTATGTCAAACACTTCATGCACCATGATTAGAATTAAAATGACTATGTTTTATATTGTTTTTAGCATTTCAAAATTGTAAATGATATGTGTTCCAACTATAAGCATTGCTGTGTCGAATATCGACTGCGAGTGTTCAGGCATCAGGCCGTGCATTGGTACTTGATCGGTATATAACAATTGCAAATGGGGTGGAGCGTGTAAACGCACAACTGAAACTACACGGATTGTAACATACCACAATTTAATGTAAAAATTAGTAATAAATACAACAGATAAATGCAGGAGTTTGCAACATGTTAAAATTGCATTACATAACATCAAACAATGTGAAATAAAAATTGCATTAACTGCTTGCATAAAACAAAATTATATAAATTAAACTTTTAAAGGAGGCATCAAACCAAGACATCGATATAATCATAAACAACAAATAGTTCATAAAATTTCATGTAAAAATATAACGATACTGACGATATGTCGTCAAGGTATAAGATTTGACACCCCCGACCCTATTAGTATTAAACTATTGTGATACACGACACTATAACAAATTGGCTAATGTTACAAAGAAGAAACAAAATAAAACATAACTAGACCATCGCTATCCTGAATATAACCATAGAGCTCATCCTGCACTCCATTGATTCCAAATTATAAATCACGATTCGTGACGTAAAAGGTAAAATTTTAATAATATACAATAAATTGGAATATTCATTTAGATTGGCCAAATAAGTGACTAGGTCCGCAAGACCTCATTTCATAAGACTAAATTTAGTAATTCGTTAACCTTATGTGTAAATTCCATATGGCATAAAGTTAGCTTTCATTAAGTTAAAATGAACCGAATTTACATTAACAAACTATCCGAATCAAAAAATATGTATAAGGCTGAAACTTTATAATAATTTAAAATCGAATTATTATTTGACTATTTAAGAGTATTTACATTGGTTTTAGTCCAAACATTTTAAAGTATAAGTAAATACAAATTATTGATTCCTTATTCTTATAAGTTTACAAAAACGTAGGTAAGTACATACATAATAAATTTGATCACATATTTATTGAAAACTTGATACACATTAAAATATATAACAAGATGCAATATGGACTTGTTAATATAGTTTTGTAATGTGAATTCGGCTCTAGCTTAATAACGGACACCGTATAATTATTCATTAAGTGATGCATACTTGAAAGCTGAAAAGAGATCAAAGGGTGATATTTTCTGAGCCAAACGATGTGATACTCCAAAATATTCTGGCCAGACACTATCATAGTATCCTAACCTAAAATATCTAAAATAATATTCTATGTTACTAATCAATTTGCTATAGCAAATTCAATATTAAAAATTGGTCTCGAGTGATAGTAATATACAAAAATGCATTCAAGATTAGATGAAGCAGTTTCTGGACTGGGCAATGGGACCCGCGCCGGACCTCGGATAGCTATGATCTATTCAACAATAGACTAACTTGCGCGATAATAAATTAATAAACAGTACATAACTATTACGATTGGCAGAGGTAAACGAGCTAAATATTAATATTACCAGCTATAAAACCTGTACATCGCCGTAACCCAAACTGCGGTACGCTATTACAAATTAGCACTTATTATGTATACAAGTCGGTAGTTACTCTCTTTCGAAGACAATCATTATTTTAAAATATCCTTTAGTTTGGTTACGTAATTAAATAACTAGTAATATTGCACTGAGTATGAAATGCCATCAAATAATAAGCGCCCACATTATTAAGAACGGTACATATAAAAATCTTCATTATTATCCTTAAAATTAAATATAAATCTTCGCGGAAGAATCGTTCGGTAGTCACTATGTATAGAGGAACAGAGGAGCGTAGTGCTTACATCGAGTGGGCCCCTATATTCAATAGACAAAATTGTATAACTAGGTACGAGTTATGACTATTTTTAAAAAATTGCACAAGTGAATTGTATTTTCACAGCTACTAAACAGCACTAATGCCACAACTTAGAAATATTGAAACGATCACGGTCACCAGTCGGACGCACGTCGACGAGTCGACGAGGTCCGTTTATTACATGCGACGATGCGACTTAACAATCTAGATACATTAGTAAGTTTGAAGAGGTCTGAATAAAACGAAGGTAAAATCTCGAGTGATACTGTAATCTCTAGGTGTGTCTATCGCTTAGTACCCGTTGTAGATGCGACCTCGGATGCTAGATTAAGTTAATGCAATTGCAAAGTAACTAACTAAAATATTTATATTAATAATAGGAGTCGAATCGTAGCGTGTTAACACTCTTGGTTCTAGCACCATTCCTTTTTATCACATTTCAGTTACCGTACCACTCTAAGTGTTTAGCTAAAAATGTAACAATCTTAAATATTAAATTGAAAAATACATAAACGCTAGGTTAGTCCCAATTGTAGAATGCCAATATTAGTTACTAAATGCGCAACCTCGAATCGTTCCTACCTTAAATTAATCGAGAGGTCTCAGACCTCCAGCACCGTTCGCACTTATGAAAACTAAACCTACTAACGATGAAATAATAAAACTCGTAACGTGATTAACAAAACCATGTTACTATATCATGAATCAATAAAAACAAACAACACTAATAAATCATATTACATAGGTATATAAATATAAAATTATATAAATCAGACGATAGAATATATCTAAGTATAAAAAAAACAATCTCCGTAAATAGATCAACTAGTCTAGTATAAAAATCTTTTCGTATGTTTCCTTAGGCGCTATCCGTTAATACATCACAAATCCTTAATAATCATCTTGCAAAGGCCTCATAGAGTTACAAATGCATCTACACTGAGATTCAGTCAATATTTATATGTCGTTGACCAACGACAGATCACAATCTCTTGCCAGTCCTTATCCATCCGTTGTCGTTCCGCACCAACCATAGGATTACAACATAAATATAATTAGCTACAGCCTCGCCTCTGATTCACTGTCGTCAAACGTACACCTCTAAATGATTGTGCTCACCGCGTAATATTCGTAACATTTGTAACATAGTCGAGTGGTCGACGAACGGTACACGTTTGACAACAGTCAATGACAAACGCAAGGCAGGAAACTCATAATTTCCTATCTAATGAATAAATATAACAAGACATTAGGAGCCCGTGCGAGGGCCGTTAATAGCCAGCATCACTTCGCGGTCGCACCGCTACTCGACACAACGTATATTTAAATAGCTTAAGATCTCTATCGTTAATATAAAAAAATAATATGGTAATAAAATTAACATCATATTATTGCTTTTGCCCGTTCCCGTATAGCGATTGGTATAGAAAAAAAACAGCTTACCTACTTACACATACTCGAGAGTCAGTAACGTCTGAGGGGGGCAAGTCAACGCACAACCGAGAGATAGTGAACGAGCTAGGGGCGCGGACATCAGTCGAAGCCGGCGTCCAGCGGCACGCTGCCGTACACGGGCGCGTGCGCGTGCGGGTGCGCGTGTGGCGGCGCGTCGAACTTGCGCGTGTCGGGGTTGTAGGCGGGGTGCTTGAACTTGCAGTGCGTGCGCAGGTTGTCGGAGCGCGTGTAGGTGGCGCGGCACAGCGGGCACTCGAAGCGGCCCGGGAAGTGCACGTGGTAGTGGTTGCGGATGTGCGTCACCACCTTGCCGCACAGCTTGCAGCGGTGCAGGTTGAGCGCGCCCGCCACGCGCTCGAACGTCAGCCGCATGTGCCAGCCCTTCGAGCCTGCGCGACCACCGACTCACCATTACATACCACCAACATGCTCATAAAAATGGCCTACTCTCCCTCTACTCTTGTTTACATCTAACGATATGTTAATTGTAGCGTTGCGACTAGACCATTTTTATAATATTATCAATTTAACTGTTTATACAATATTATTTAGGTATTTTAGAGTAATAAAAGGGATGTCAGTGTCAAATTATATATTACCAGTTGCAACAACCTCATGAAATACAGTAGAATTTGGTTCTCAAAGAAACATCCATCGTTCGCTCAAAGTAGCATTTTAAAAATGTTTTACTTTATAATTCCAAGTTCTACTGTAAAAAAAGAATAGGACGTGAGTTATTCGTAACATATTAGCACTATTGAAAAAGCTTTGATACAGATTTGTTAATGCTATGCTATTAATGCTTCTCCTAGCACTATTAAAGCTTTTATTAAAGAGTAATTTATTTGAAAATTATCGGAACCAAAAGAACTTCATATGATAGTTTTAATAAGAGATCCATGCAGAAATGAATCGATGATAGAAGAAATGGTGTTTGTTACTCATAAGTGTTAACATTTTATTTTTGCACGTGAGACTTACTCATTACTGTCACCAAGGCGGTAATACATAATGCGGTGGTCCGTTACACTTCCACCATAAATAAATAAAGAAAGCATGGAAGGAGGATGAAAATGAAAAGAAATAGGTAAAAATAAAGGAATATATTTGCAACGAACACACAGTAACGACAGACTTACGTACAAAATTAATTATAATTGAAGGAAAATAAATTATTGTTAAAAAGTATATACCTAAAATACATAAGCAAAGATCAGTCTTTTACACACCAGACAATATTCCTTATAATAGTTCAAGGAACAATAAGAGATCATAGGCGTTGTTTGGAGTGTTTTTTTATGGACCGGATGTTATTTTGACAATTTTGTATAATTGATTTAAAATTTTAAAATACGTTTGTTTCTTAATGATAGTTCCAGCTTCAAAAATGACATCCGATCTCCTTACAATTCTCAAAATATATAAAATTACTAAAATACATGACTATTAGTAAATAACTTGTAAAATATGATTTTCCCTTTAAAATACCATCAAGTATGGATTGAAGGCACAAACATGGTAAAATTAGTCATGTTATGGTCAAAGTCAGAATTAGCAATTGTTGGGTTTTAACTAAAACACATGAAGTTATTTCTATTCGTACTATAAGATGTTTATATTGAGTCACAAAAATAGTGAAACATGAATTTGTAAGTATTTAAGAGAAAAATATGACTGTTATTGTGTGTAGCTTGACCTAGGAGTAGTTACTTTTTAATATTTTATTTATCTATAATAACAATAAATTTTAAATAAATATTTAAATACGAAGTTATTCGCAATGTGTTTATTGTATTATATTAATAACTTTTCTGTTTGCACAATTGATTTTACTTCAAACATATTTCAAAAATTATATTGAATTTAAAAATAAGGGACTTTTTAATTGTTTTAAAACATTTTGTGTGCTTCACATCAGTAACTACTCCTTGGTTTTCTATTTTTTATAATATATAATAATAAAGGCCAACTCAGTAGATCTGTAATTTTTCTGCTACCTTTATTTCTCCATATTTACGAAAATATTTTTTCTATAAAGTATCTTTATTCATTAAAAATGTGGAAAATAAACAAGTACAAAATGAATATATATATATATGAGACATAGTTTTGCTATTGTAAACAATAGAATACTTAGTTAGAGGCATTCACTTGTTTATTTATTCTTTTCAACTTGTCTATAAAAATATTTCAATTTTAAAAATTATGTTTTTATGTTATATGACAGAATATAAATCAGCAGAAAAATATTAAACCTACTGAAATATGATTATCCTCTAAGATGTATATTGCCTTATACTGTAGATTAAACTAAAACACTAAACACAAAGAAATTTCTTTGAGATCAGAAGACAAATGTCACCCTTGATAAAAGTTGGGAGAAAATAAATATTTTTTTTTTGTTAAATGTTAGACAAACACACCACACCTTAATTCTAAACTTATTAGTATGAAGGTAACTGTTAAAATCACTGAGTAAGCGCACTTGTTAGTATATTAATATTTATTATTTCATGTATACCAAGATGGAAAACCTTATGTACATTTTTACATAATTATCGTTTATTCACAGCACTCAATTATCCTTATCCTTGTGGGCCCATAAATTTAATTTTCGATTCTCATAAAGTACCAAGTTTTAAGTATTGTACTTTGGGATAAGCCATACAAAATTTCTTATAAAAAATATGGAATTATAAAATATGTGTTTTAAAAAATCGGAAGATGAGTAAATAATCGATTTGAAACTGCCGACAATAATAAGGAATAACTACACTTAACCAATAAAAAATACTATAAAAAAAAAATGAGAATAATTTTTGGTTTGCCTAGATGCGAACTGAAATTATCTACTATAGTTTTATTCACATTTTGTTTGTATATTGGATAAATTACTCTGACCCAATATGGAGCAGTGTTTCATCCTCAAATGTCTCTTTAAGTTATCAGCTCGAGTGAGCACAATGGGACACAAAGGGCACTTATGTTGTTCAGGATTATGTGATTTTAAGTGCTTTTTTATATTGCTAACATTTTTACCACATATTTTACAGGGCATGGGCGGAATGTACGGTTTTTGATTGAGAGCTATTTTAAATGATTTGACTATATTTTCGATATTTGCTATATTCTGGCCGAATGGATCCTGAGGTATATCGTTTTCGTCGGCATATTTTTCACCTGCAATACACGTAACTGCTTGACTTGCTGGTATCATTTGGTAGCATGCTACTTTTCAAACTGTACGATACGATCTCTCATATCTAAATAGCTACGAATCACAAATTCCGAGCACAAATGTTCGTCCTTTACACCCATATTTACATGCTAAATGTTAACATACTTAAACGCTTCTATAATCTCACGATCATTTTTGAAACAACACGATTTTCGTGTAACCTATGACCCACCGGGGGCGCCAAATCATCGTTCGGTAAAACCATTTTACACCGATTTCTTCATACAATAGAAAATATAAAGCGTTAAAAGTAAAGAAAGTAAAAAGCGTTTAATGTATGATTAGTGCAAATTAGATCCGATGATAAGCGATATTACAGCCAAGGAGCCAGGTACTGCGCATGCGTGAGAATGATCTACTAAAGAAAACAACTAGGAATGCTTATAGATATGGGATCTATAAATTATAAAAAAATCTTATGAGCATTCTTAGTTATTTTCTCTTATTTTCAGAGCAAACAAAAAAAATAAAATAAAATAAGCGCACGAGACGAGGCCGTTATCGTATATCGAATAAATTTAACAATTAAAATTATATATATAAGTATCGTATATTGCTGTACCGAGACGCGTGACAGTACGGTAATTCGCCATAAATAACATTTTAATCGAAATAACGGAATAACGGACTGATCTCGATTTGACAACATCGCAATTTTATATACAATTTTATTGACGATCACCAACGAAGATATATAAATTTGAGTTAAATAAATTTATTTAGGGTATTTTATCTTATAAATTAAACAAAAATATTGGAGTTTTTAATGGACCAAAGTAATGCATTATGTTATTTTAATATCAACATAATAACTTGTTTCTGTCCAAATGTAGAATGTGAATATGGACGAGAATAAATAAGTAACGCAGACAAATTATGCAAAAACTTTATATAGATAAATAATATGCGAATATTGTTTACTTTAATTGTATTTGAAGTCATTATTTATTAGTATATTTATCAATTATCCTTTGTGGACCTTTTTGCATTTTAAACAAAAAATCAATAAGATGAATTGTATTGCTTATACGAAATTATTTACAATAATCTTTCACAAAATGTCTTGAGAATTAGATGGCGGGTATCCGAGAGGCTAGAACTAAGGTTCTAGGACCTAGGTCATTATGGCCCAACAAACAAAATAATAATAGTAAAAAAAATATTGGTGATCATCAATTAAATATATAAATTACAACTCACCATCGATGGTGTCAGTCTGGTCGGGGTGTTGTGGCATGATGGGCTCGCTCTCGTTGCACTCGTTGCCCATTTGGTGTGGCGTCAATATCGCCGCCATTTCGTTTACGCCCATTGCCTGGAAAATTTTGTTGGAGGATGTTATAACTTACGCAGAAGTATTTTATGACATAAAAACTGACTTACAAAATATATTTGTTTATTTTTTAGGACTATAGGATTTTCTAACTAGAACAAAAAATTGTCTACAATATTTATAAAATTAGCATAACCCTTACATAAAATGTAACTACATACATCAATTAAGCATAACCATGAATAAACACATTTCCTATACAGTTTCTACAAACTGTCATTAAATAATAACGAAGTATTGATCCATATATAGGCGCAGTTTTAACCTCGATTAATACTAATAATGCATGTAGCATTTGTTCAGAAATTGTAATATAACGTAACGATATTATTAGAAAGAAAAACAAAGGACTGAAACTATAAAATGTTTTAAAAGATAAAAATATGTTTCAAATATCTTTTTAAATTTTTTATTAAAAATAAATATTCATAATGACATAAACTGGGACTTAAATTCGCGATGTTTACCTCTATTTTCGGCCGGCGTTTCGGCAGGGTCGCACCGACTGGGGCCTCGAGCAAAGTCTGCCGAAACGTTTATGTCAATATGAATCCTTAGAAAATAATAACAAAAAACAAAACAAACACAATATGTACATAAAATAATACAAAAGTATTATAATAATACAAAACTATATCTTATCAAAAATATAATTAAAGCATAATATATTTGTGTGTCGGTGTGTGCGTATGTGTGTCAGTAAGTGCGTGCGTGTTGGTGTTCGTGTATATGTGCTATCACTGACCGGCAAGTGCGTCTGGTCATAGGCATGGTGCGGCTGCGCGTGCTGCGCGTGCGCGTACGGCGAGTCGGGCTCCTGCTTGACGAGCGGCGTGTGCGCGTGCGCGTGCACGCCGTGCGCCGGCGGCGGCGTGGACGGCTCCGAGCCCGACCCCGTCGACCCACTCTTTACCGTGTTCGCTTTTACGTGACCCTGGAGTGTGGATGTTTATTGCTTCATTGTACTATGCTATGGTTAATTCGCAGTGCCCAACTGATGCATAATGCATTATTATACGAAAGTCTAATAAATAAGTTGGGTATTAGTTCCATATGAAAAAAAATAATACTTAAAATGTACAATTGACACAGTGTGGGTAATAAGTAAAAATAAATGTTAATTGTAGTTTATGTTTTGATTGATCCATTGAAAATGTATCTTTTTTATTTTTGAATATGTAAAATACCACCCAGCTGCCTTAACATGACGACATACGGTCTCTTAACCAAAAGGCTCTGATAGTCAAGCAAGACTAACTGACGTCACAAAATGGTGTCAGGCGATTATATCTATTTACGCGACTTATCCAACATATCAAAATGTAGTTTTATATAATGGCTTATGAACATCTTAAGATCAATAACGTATGAACAAAACACCACAATGAACAAATCACCTCATAATGTCTATACGGCATATCCATATCATCTCGGGGCACGGTAGAGTTTTTCCGGCGTCGCTTCTCAGGCACGGCGTGGAGCGCTGCGTGCGCGGGCTGCGGCAGCGGCGTGAG
>FAPP01034916.1:0-11079 GCA_001485965.1 Heliconius ismenius | reverse complement strand
CGTTAATAAATATTTCACTTCTTCGAGTGTGGATCGAACTAACCGCCGCGTACAGGCCGTTGTGGCGCAGCGGTACAAGCGTGCAACTGTAAAGGGTTGTGGCTTCGATTTCCATTTTTCGGGAGAATGAAATATCTAATATTTTCGTTTCCTCACTCTGGTAACAAAGCAAAGCACGGCGTGCATGCTATATTACCTATATAATACTATTATTAGTATAAAAAAAATAGAGGTTTGGGTTTGTTATAATTTTTTTACTGTATCTTCAAAATCTAAAACAATGTGCGAATTATACATAAAATAAATACCTTCTTTGTACGAACAACATAATATTTGAATGTAATAAAAGTAAACTACTTTTTTATATAGACACTTTGATAATTTCTTCTGCTAGGTTGACAGCAACAAACTTTTTAGTCGAGCGTAGGAGCTTGCATATATTTGGGTCAGAAATAAATTTGCAAACATAAATGTCCTTATTATCAGTATCATCTTCAAGATGCTTTAAGACTTCTTTTATATGTTCCATATGCTGAGGAGCTCCTTGTTCTTCAGTCAATGTAAAGTACCACGGTAGGCATATTTTTAATACGTTATATATAACCGACTGACTGACGGCATACGCGAGGTTAGGATCTGGCTCCGGCTCAATTTTCACCTCCTTTATTTCTTCCTCTTCAGGTAATTTTTCTGATGTTTCAATATCTTTTTCACATGGCTTACAAATATATGTAGATTGTACATCAATAGTAGATGGAGATATCTTACTACCACTTGTAATGCTTTTCTGTGCTTTGGGTGTACGAGCGCTTTCAATTTTTTTAGATTTCGCGCCAGTTTTGGTTTTTCTACCTTTCTTGTCTAATTCAGGTACAGTTTCAGAATATTCTAATTCTACAACAGTAATGCCCTCACATATATTTAGCACATTTATAAGTAATTTTTCCAAAAAATGGGCTGCACATTTTTTAGCACACGCCAGGCATTCATCTTTATATCTTTTGTCTTTAATTAATTTACAGATTACTTCTTCACATTCTTCTATTAAATAGCATAACTGTTTTCCAATAGCCATCGACAAAGCCATTGTAAAACCTTCAATTGGATTTGATCCCTTACAAAATGCTAGCAAGAAAGCAGAATAATTCATTAAATTTTCATCAGATTCAAACAACTCAAATAAGAAATGTTTTGTCAAAATATTTCTTAATTTTGTGCTTCTATTTTGAACATCTATATCCTTTTCAAACCAAAGTGTTTCCTCAATAAATTTATTCCTAGAAATCAACTCTGTAGAATCAAGATCCTCGCAGCGGAATTTCTTGCGAAGTAATAACAACTCGTCTAATGTAGGAAATGGAATATTTAAGCAATATATTAAAAAATCTCGCCAATCAACGAACGATGTCTCCCCAAATAATAAGAATACTAATTTAGATATTTGCTCAGGATCAACATGTTTCCAAGCTTCAGGAAACATAGGTCCAGCACACGACTCTCTACCGAAAAATATAAAATCTTGTACCAGATATATAAACGATTTTTGTAGAGCGATACCAGTTGGAGCTAATATTTTGAACTGATCGCGTAATCTAGCTAGCTGGCTTATTTTAAATTCTTTGTCACTGATAACAAATTCTTTCGAAACAATACCGTCTGCTTCTAGCTGTAGTTCAGAATATTGTAACATATTTGGATCGATGAGTAATAAATCTTCCTCTAAAATAAGACTTTCTGGAACTCGTTTACCGTTTTCAACAGCAATTTGCAAGAACTTACACAGACGATCAACTGACCTAATTTCATTTAAATAATAATTATTTATATCATTCTGAATATCTGAGAATGCCTTGCATATATTGTCGTTGAAAATTTTCATGTCTTTATAACATTTGTATTGTAAAACTAGCATACGTAAACTTGCCCTAAACATTTCTCCATTTATACCCACAGTCCATTCTTCTATACATTTTAGAGCGTTACTCTTAAAAACTTCTTCCGAACTAATTGACTCTTCTGAAGTATTTCCTTCCTTTTTCTTCGCAGATGGCACTATCTTTGCTATTTCACTGTATTCTCTACTTATTAGCGATCTGTAGGAATCATTTATTTCTTTGATTACTTTCAGAGCAAATTTTACGTTATTTTCAATAATCATGTTAAAGGGATTGTTACTATAATCTACGTCAATATTTTTCATTTGCATATCTTGAAAATAATTTTTCAATTGTTTAAATATTTTATCTTCTCCTCCTTTTTTACTACCAGTTGTCTCATCTGACTCTCTTAATATTTTTGTAAGTTCTTTGGATACCAATCTATCACTAGGAGGAGATCGCTTTAACATAATGAAATAGAAATCATGCAAAATCTGATACGTCAAAATAAATCTGTAAATAAAATACAAGTCTTTTAATTATTGTAAAACAATATAATGATTCACACCAACTTTTATGTTTTCAACATATCTACAAAATAGGTAACTCGAGAAAAACAAAAGACTCTGTTTTTATTTTTTTCCTATCTACAAAGATGACTGAGATATTAAACTTTAAAGTACGGCGATTCCGAGATACGCGATTGAGCGTGTGATGTTATGTCGCGTCTGGCCAATAGGCGCTTGAGAACCTTCTTACTTCAGCTCGTAGTGCTCTCCCGGTTTCGTTATTATTCCGCTACTGCGTGACGTCGGGTGGCGTCTTGGGCGGTGGTTTTGGCGGGTGGGTTGGAAACCCTGCCCGATTTTGATGAAACAAAAACTATTATTATCTGCACGACTATGCCCATTAAATTAATTAGGCAGTAATTGTTGTAGTAAAATTTTGATGTGTTGGTGTGACTCATCATACAAAATATTAATTTAATAATTTAAAACAGCATACCTATTTAGTTCAGTCTGCATACACGAAATGTATGTATTAGCCATTAAAGTCAATTCTTCCATTGTCCAGTTCTCACAAATAAGGGCTTTTTTTTGTTGTTCTGCAAAAATTTTTCTTTCATCGCAGATTTTGAACAAATTATATTGCAGCTCTTTAATTCTGCAGTGCCATTCATTTTTAGTCAATTGAATATCACGCCAATCATTTTCAAAATCATTATATTCCTTCTGAAATCTACTAACTAAATCTTGTTTACGAGATGGAAGTGTAATAATTTGCTCCATTTTATCTCTAATGAACCTAACATATGGTATAATGCAATTCATTTGCAATCTCTTCCCAAAAAATAATTGTTGCATGTCATTTATATAATTTTTTTCTATTTCTTCCCAACAAGTAGATAATGCTATTCCAATATCCTCGGGGACTGGTATGTCACCATATATCCAATCTTCTTCTCCTGCTAATAATTTAATTTCAATTGAAGTAGTTGATATTGTCGACGTTTGATCTTCATTTTCTTGTTCATTCATTTCAAATAATATTTCCTCTTGGAAATTTGTTGATGAATCAGGTTCTTTTACAATTTTCAATTCGTTTGAAAAAGATAAACGACTTAGTTTAGAGCTACGACGTAATGTATCTTTTGATTTTCCATTAGAACCTTCTGGCTTTATCAGTTTTGATTTAGCCCGTTTGTCATCAGAAGAGGGAAAATCAAGAGTACTCAACACATTTTCCCCAAAAAGTTTGTCAATTGATTTTAGATGCATTGTATAGTCTCCAATAATATATTTACATATTAATGCAAGCTGATATTTTTCTATTACTTCATAATACATACTGTAATTTATTCCCATTATAGCGTAAAATCTATCAATAAGTTCAGAGTTTTCATCAGTTAAATTCCATATGAAAAATTCTTTAAGAATATCTTCCGATTCTTGTAACCTTAGATAACATGTAAAATAACTGGAGAAAGGTGTGTGACTTTGTTTTTTATGTGGATCATTTACAAGATGCGATATTCTTAGTTCTTTATACTCATCTTTCTCTTTTTTTCTATGTTTAATAATACTTTCTTCAAGATAAATATCGTCTTGGCCCTCTAGTTGACTATCATCAGGCGGTGCGAGCCCTGAAAAAGTTTCTTCTAAAATTTGCGCTTCGCGATACGAGTTAGGGTAATTAACGATAACAAATCCATTTATGTCTTCCAGTCCTTTTATATATTCGACAATAATAGCACAAATCAAATGGTCAGTGAGTGAATCACCAAAATTTAAGCATTCATAAGCATATCGTCCAAGATTGGCAGATTCAGATAAACTTATATCTTCCTCAGGAATCGTTTTTGGAGTTTGCGTTTGTTTGACGTTAGCAATTAATTGACCCGATGTTACTGTTACGTTAAGATCATTATTTTTGTTTAATAATTCATCTTCAGATTTCATTAGTTTTATCATATCTTTATCCTCTTCCTGAGCTGCTGCAATGAATTTATCATAAGACAGTTCAATATCTGTACATCCAACCATTTCGGACTTGAATTTTCTGAGACAATAATTAATAGCACATTCTAATCGCACAACATGAATTTTTTTGGCAAGTAACAGTGTTTGCATAGCTGTTGCTACAGGCTTATCCGGAATGCCACGTACAATAGCTTTTGACGAGAAATTGGGTAAATTGGCAGGTAGTCGTTGTGGTGGATAAGGGTACTTAATTTCAAGTAAAGTATAAACTACATGACCTAGTATATGTTCACCTAATCGTTCATACTTTCTTTCTTCAGATTCAGGGTCATAATTAGGTATTAAAGAATCTAGAGTCCATGGATATAAGTAATTATGATAATCTGTAAATTCGCTTTCATTCAAAGCTTCTTGTCTATCTAATTCTAAGTGTATAATATGCTCCTCTTGTATGTTTTCTTCTTCATCCTGACTTTCTTTTAGAATATTTTCCATTGGTTCAAGAATATCAAATATCGGTTGCTGTTTATAATATAACTGCTTCCATTCATGTAAAAAGTTCTTCGGAATATCGTCTTCAAGTAATTTTTTAAAATAAGCATATTTCACTGCAAAATCAACTATAGACAGCATCGTATCATAACAAATTTCATAATAGTGTTGCCTTTTTCTTTTCATTTTTTCGTCATATAGTTTCTTATGCAGCATATTCTGTCGTTGTTTTTCAAAATCAATTTCACCAAGTCCTAAATTTATTTCTTCCTTAACATTATCGAGATATTGCTCAAACTGTTGTGTTCTTTGATCTATAAATTCAGTTTCACCAGCAATTCTGTTCTTTACTAAATTACGAGCTTGCTGTTTTGTTTCCATAATTTGAGTGCACATTTGTTTTTCAAATTGCGATAACTTCATAACCTTTTTAGCAAATTCTGTATCCAATTTACTTTCTTCTTCAGCTACAGTCATATCCCATAATGAACCACTAATCGCATTTGACATCTGTTTTTGAAATTGCTCCGAGTCAGCTTTTATGTGCATTTTAGTATAAAGATTATCCATATAATTTATTGCTGATTCCGAATTTATTAATATTCTTTTCCTCTCTTTGGCCTTTTGTTCTAATTCCACTAATTCATCATACGTATAATTATGAAATTCACAAGGATACTTCATAGAAAAATTTTCAATATCTCTTTTTTCCCTAGATGACATTTTATTCAGTTTAACGGCATCATGTTTAAAAGGTACGTTAGATTCTTCTATTTTGTTAATTATTTTCGAATATTTATGTTTCATATAATTATATACTTCTTCAACTTCTTTTGCCTTCTTTTTCTGCCATTTAATGAATAAGGTATGGTCTAAAATAGGCTTAGATAAATCATCAAAAGATGGTTCTTGAACTTCGGGCAATTTTTCAACTACAAAACGATGATCTAGTTTATCTATTAATTTAGATGCAGCTTTCCTTTCTTGTTTTATGAAATTAGTTCGATCTCTCTTGTCTAAATGTAGAAAAAGTTGATAAAATAAACGAAGTAATGTCGAACCCTTTCCTTCCATGATACTCTTTAAGTCAACGTCATTTATAATGATTTCAATATCACGAAGCCATTCCTTAAGATAGTTCCAATTTCTTTTGACATCTTCCTCTAGATTACTTGGTCTCATAAGGTAATATTTGTCGTCATTAATGACGTAATAACTTCGTAAGACGGACGCAATAATATGGCCATTTTTCATTTTGTCTCCAAATTCTTCAGCTTGCCACGATATAGTCCGCTGTAGTCGTTGAGAAAGCCAGTCTTTTAGCATTTCTGCCATTTCCAAATTATTAACCTTTAACTGCTTTCTCTTACTGTATTGAAATGAGTTGATTTGACCTTGTAATGAATTAATATGAAATTAAATTAAAATGTCAGTAGTCATTCTGACTTTTAAATGAAAATATTTTTAAACAATGAAATGTCTTGCATTAAAATTACTACAAAATATATGAAATATTTTTGAAACCAGGCAATACACAAACAATCTTAATAACTTACATATGGCAAGCCACGTTAAATGTCATCACTTATTATGACTTTTTTGTGATGTTTATTTTCGCACGGTTTTTGCATATTTCATAAATATCATTGGGATCAATTCATGATGAAATGCAATGAATTCGAAAAAAATGTACATATATTTTTTATATTTTGAGTAAAAAGTCATCGCCGTTTTATCAGCATTGTTTCATGTGGTTATATTACGTTGTTTACAGAAACCTCGCCATCATATGAACCTGGACAATTTGGATAAGGCATTACACGACTTGGGTATGTTGAGCGCAATAACCGAAGCGAGGCGTGAATTTTTAAAGGAATCTAAATCTAATTTGGGCGTAATGCGACTGAACACGCGGTACGTGTCGAATGTCACTGTGGGGTATTGCATGAAAAGAAGCACAAACAAAAACAGACTTTGCCCGTACGTTTTGCCCGTGAGGCATAGAACTAAGAGCGAAAACTCGGATGCCATTGCTTGTGACGTGAACGATAGCAGCTGTGATTTTAAATATAACTTGCTGGAGCCATCTACTAGTACCTATATGAGGGATAATCTCGATATGAAGAGCCCCGCGAAGCGATGCCAGTCACTGGAAAATTTAAATCTCAATGTAGAGACCCAGCCGAATGCGGAAGTTTCTCCTGATATGGATTGTGTTTCCACAAGAATTCAGAAGTTGCAAGTTGATGAATGACAGTCAAATTAAACCTTCAACTCAGTGCATTATGCATGTACATTATGGTTGGTAGCTAGAAGAGTTGAGTGATCAAAGGACTGCAAATTTATTTTTTGTGTATGAATTTTTATGATAGTATGAAAGTTTAGTAAATGATTATAAATGTTCCTAGATCCTAATTTAAATTAATTTTGCATGTTGTCTTACTTACTAATGATGGTGAGTATCAGGAAAATGGCAGTATTGCTCAACAGCTGTAGAAGACAAAAATAATCTATCTAGATAGTTGTAAGTAGTGGTTGCAGTTGCAAGTAAATGTCTATTAATTCCTTCACATAAGATTATGCAGGCATATTAATAAAATGAAATCTTTTTTATTTTAACATTTTTAAAATATTTACTTGATTTTATTACTAAAGATCCATCTATAAATGTTGGAAGGGTTCTTAAATTAATAACACCATATTTCTAAATATAATATCTCATTATTAAAACAAAAATTGTGCTTAATAAAAAAAGAATTTCCAAACTACAGTTTAAATTTTACAATTGTATATTACTATTGCAAAATGCATACGGGGAAGGGTCAAAAAGGCATAATATTCATATGAAATAAATTAAAGATGGCATCTAATATGAACTATACAATTGATAGTAAACTTCTACTTTCTTTAAACCTGAAAAATACCGCTAAAAGTCAAATAGTTACCTATTTTAAAAGATCATTGTGAACAAATCTTTAGTTTATTATAAGTCACAGATATAATACTGGCTTCCGTTTGTTTATTTGTGTTTGAGTTATTTATAATTTGTTTTAGAATAGTTAATAAAAAATTATGCGTGGTAGTCGAAACGGTTGTTAAATAATAAGTGTTTAAAGGAGATCTCATATCATCACATATTGATGAGAATTTTAAGTGTTGTGTTGATTTAAAACTAAATTTCACTTTTATTTACTAGCTTTTGTGACTTAGTATTAGTTTTAAATGTATAATAATATGTTTGTTAACATATTTTGTTATTTTTTTTCTTATTAAACAACAAATATTTTAAATAAATATTGCCTTGAAATATGCATTTTTGTTTATTTATTTTAAATTTTCCTTGAAGAGCAATGACAAGAAAAAACATATAAATTTTATATATTTCATAGAAGAAATATAAAATATGTGTATAATGATTTTTCTTACTTTGTGCCCAAATTGGGAATGTATGTTTACTCAATTCTTTGTCTACCTGAGCAAGAGCAAAAAAATTAAGTCAATTCCCCCTTGAGCAATCAAACCTACAACTACTGCATTAGCAGTCAGATTAATATTACTATATTTTGAACCTAGTAATAGACAAGGAGAAAATGGGAAACTAGTTTTAAGACCCTCTGTTCACGTTAAGGCAATTCGTTTTTCCACTAACCGTCGAATTCTGGAGTCATTGCGTGTTGAGATCGGAACTCAACATCCCGCGAGATAATCCTCGCTCGGGTAACGGTAATTAAATATACTACTATTGTTACATTCCCCAAGTGGGGATTGAACCAACAACCGTCAAGTTACAGTTACACCTTTTATGCCCCTTCGCCACGACGGCGTCAGGCTAATTGAATGGAAAGTGAGGAATGTGTTAATACTAGATTTCCTTACCTACTCTGCTATATGCGGGATACAGCGTGAAACAATAAAAATAAATTAAAGCAATTTTTAATACTTTAAATTAAACTATTTAACGGGATTAGTCGGGTTTCCAAAAATGTATAATAGTCGCGAAAATTAAAGATCTTATCAATTTCTAGTACTTCCCAAAGATATATAACATGTTATTTAAAAATCAAACAACCGTGTGTGTAAAGAAAAATTATTTATTCACATGACTGAACGTAACACTTATGGATAGGTAACAAAAAGATAAATAATATTTCATTTATTTTGCACTTGTATTGCTTTAAATTAAAGCGCTTTCACTTTGAGTTGCTTCATTTTGGGCGCTTTACGCTTTTGTTGGCGTTTTTGTTCTTTTAGTTCCCAACGACGCTGTTTGTCCGGATCGTCCTCCTGTAATATAGACAAAAAAAATGCTATGTTGTAACCTAGTGTTAAGACACTCCGTTTCCACTTTCCGCTGAATTCTGGAGAAATTGCGTGTTGAGTGGCTGAAGTTAAAGCCGCGCTTTGTTGCGTAAGTTAAGTAAAAATATTAAAAATTTCATTTCCTCGAGTGGGAATCGAAACCACTACCTGTCCTGTATACAGTCACACTCTTGTGTCGATCGCTATGACAGCCCGGGCTTTGTCTGTTTAAGAGTGAGAAAATCAATGATGTACCTGTATGATAACTGTTTGAATGAGAATTGAATCCACAAACATTGTCTAGAATTACACACTGTCCCATTGCGACATGATAACTTGTTTAATTATTTAATTGATTTTGTAGATGTTTTGATATAAAGTTTTTTCAAACAAAGTAACAAAAATTGGGCAAATTGATTTAAAATAAACATGTTGGAAAAAACATATTCGTATATTCGCATCACCTAGGTACAGTTTATAAATATTTCAAATATGGTAAAATAAGATAATAAATTGAAAAAAAAAAACGCAATTACAATCATACATACTCTAGCTAGATCTGAAAAACAAAACAAGAAGCTGTCAATATAATAAAATGACATTAAATTTACCGCCAAAATCTTTTCCTTTTCCAACTTGCGTTTCTCTTCCCGCCTTTGAGCGGCCTGCTCCTGTCGGGCGGCGTGCGCGCCTCTCATCCACGCCTCCGCCGCTTTGACACGACGTTTTTCACATTTAGCTAATGCCTGTTTAATTGGTAATTTAATTAATTAATATGTGTATTTTCTTTTTCAGCTTCCCACTGTAACTCTAATATAATAGAATAGGCAGAGAGAACCTGGGATAAAACAATCCATTCCCCACTTTCCGCCGATTTCTTGACAACTTCAGTGGAACGCAACGCTGCGCTTTACGTCTTTTCGGAGCGAGAAAATAAACAACATATTGCATTTCCTCCTGTCCACCAGACGCGTCCTCTTGTACCCCTGACATAGTTCTTACATGTCTTTATGGAGTAGTACATATAGACATGTAAAAACTAAACTACAAAGTATATAAACTCTTTGATATATTAATAATGAGGAAATCCACACAAACTCACCTCCTTACTTAACCTAAGTCTCTTTATCTTATCCAATATATAAAAGACTAGTTGCAGTAGCGGTCTGACCTCTTCCCCTTCAGGAGAAATGGCGAGACTGATTAACAATACTTTTTCAGTCACTGGCGGCTTTGTTGCTACGGTTTCTCTGTAAATAGGAATAAAGGTGTTAAATATACATATTTACTTGTTTTTTTTAGTTTCACGATGTATTATACTTACCCTGCAAATGCAGGATAGGCAAAGATTTCAAGAAAGGAGACGGCGAGTACGTACCATATACTGACGGTTTTTAGATACTCTTTAACCCCCGGCGAAAACAAAGGTATAGTATTATAACTTAACGTGTCTGTGTTTGTGTGTGTTATGTCGATCTGAGTTAAAAATTGATTTATTTCAGTGGCCTTAGTTATGATTTTAGTTCAGCCGTTTAAAGATAATCAGATCTTTCCTAATTATTCGTATACTTTTCGCCTCAATAACAACCAAATAAAGGGGCAGGCCAGGCAGGCCGCTAGTTATCAATTATATCCAACTTCAACAAACAAAGAAAACGGTACCCACTCCACTTGCTTCACCCCCGCGTATCTGTCGGACAGGTGCACGTACTGCACGTGCTGGTGGTAGCGCTGCAGCGCGGCGCACACGCGCGCGTCCAGCACGCCCGCCGTCGCCTCCGCGCACTCCGACAGCACGCCCAGCGACGTCGGCAGCCCGTGCTTGTCGCCCGCGCGGCGTTCAGGGCAGAACACGCTCTGGAAAGGTAATTCTCCGTTTTTTTACCTCTTTTATATATAACCTATTTTATATATTTTATCAAAACGTTAGA
>FAPP01034914.1:0-10399 GCA_001485965.1 Heliconius ismenius | reverse complement strand
TTATCTTATTATTTTTTAATAATGAAAGGATAAAATCAAGATCTTGTTGAAGTTAGCTTAAAGTAAAGTATAAAAGTTTTATAAAAATAGTAACAATAATACCTACAGAGTAAAAAAAATACTATGCCTACGACGTTATAGGTACAGGATCCATACATTTCAAGTAAACAAACATTGAAGACGTTTAAGAGGACAAGAACACAAATAGAGTCCAATAAAATAAAGTATCGAGCTCATCTAAATTATAAAAGTGACCGGCCAATATTGTCTTCCTTTTATCCACGGCATCGGTTTCACATTGCATTTAAATATCAATTGAAAATTCCACCCAAGTTATTCATATAATGAAAAGCTGAGTTTATATTCAACGATGAGAAATCCACACACGGTGAGGATATCGCTTAAATTACGTTTCACTTGTTTGTTTGTTTTTAACTCTAATTAATTAATACATTTTAGAAAAATATTTCAAACAACGTATAAAAATTTGCAGTTAACGGAACTCGAACCCGCGTCTCTGCATAACCGAGGATGATGGAATTAATACTTACTTGAATACTTGGGTCTTTTTAGGGTGTATATACGAATACATGATCATATATGGTATGGTTAAGTGAAGGCCATAATACCATAAATAATACCATAGCAATAAATTTTCATATATTTATTTGATGTAAATACTCTGTTTCTTTTTCTATCACAATATAGCTATAAAGACTATTCTATTAAATATAATGATAAACGTGAACCGAAAATTCATACAAAGCCTAGTGTATGCTTGTATTTATAATTATACCCTATGTATACAATTTTATTTCCAGTTCAAATGACCAATTTCCTATTTTATTCGCAACTGAAATGAAGTCATTGGTTAGTAAATACCAACAACTTTCTTCTCAAAGTAATAAAACGTCTGTATAATATTTTAGTATTTTTATACGGCTTCCTTGAGCAGGTTGAATTCATGTAAATATGATTTTCCATTTGTACCGCGTTCCTTTACATATAATAAATTAAATAAGATTTTTTAAATAGCTGTCGCTATTTATATATAGTATAGTACCTACCTAGCATTGCCCTAGGTACAGTTCTTTAACAAAAAAGAAATCTACTGCACAATTATGTACTCTAATACAAAGGTTAGCATAAAATTTTTATATTTTAAATTTCATGCAGCATCTAGCGCAAACAATACCTATTTTTATTATTCGATCAAAATCTATGTAAGCTTTCTTTTCATATTTCTTTCTATTTACATTTATTTTTCTAATATTTATTTGAAAATTGTATATCATCTTAGAGCGACGCAGGCGCAGGCGGGTGGGTCACACCGGCGCCGGCGGCATTACGTCGGGTCTAGTGCGCGCGTGCGCTTCACTGAGCTACATTATCTGCACGCCTTACGATTTGTGCACAAGTTATGCGCTTATACTATCATGTTACAATAGATTTTTTTATTTTCACTTATCTATCCGGTCTTTGGGATATGCAGTGAAAAATTGTATAGGCATTAGTCACTCTATATGGCATGGATGGTCTTATTTAGTAATTCTTTAGTGTTTTCGTAGAATAATAATGTCTCGCGGATAATTAATGCTAGTATTAAGCATCCAAAATAAAGGCTAATGAATGTTAATAAAAACCAGTCAATAACGAGACGTACTCTCTCACCGAGGTTTTCATACCAATTTCAGGATTGTAGGTCAACGGGAAGTACAATTTATAAAAGTTGACAAACTTAAATTTGCGGGCATATGTACCTACAATTTTTTTCATGAAATGAACTTCAAATAGAAGTTTGTAAAGACTTTTTCTATGAAATACCTATAAATTTTCACTTTCTCATTACGTACCAAATAATTAATTTTTGATTGTTTATCTTTGTTTTATATAAATAAATTAAGGTAAAACGCTGTCAGGACATTACTTGATACAGTATAAGGTTATATCTTGATTACCTTCTCTTTGTCAGCGCCGACCTTTGTCTCCTTCACTTATCAAATTCTCTATCAGCATAACCACTTCCATCTAAATGAACAACATCAAATTTGAAGGGTTTTGCCTTTTTCCAAACGATTGGATTTCATACGACCGACGCGGCGGCGTCGTATCGAATTACATATTTTCCTCGAATTGATTAGAATATTTATTTAATATTGTAACTAGATTAGCATATTATTTTTGTGTGTCGAAATAAAATGGTAAAATTTTATTAGATAGAGCAATTTAGAAATATATTACAAGGCAAATGCACAAATCTGTAATAAATGATTACCTACTCGTATATCATTTATTATACATTTGTGCATTTGCCTATTAAATATAATAAACAATCAATAAATTATAATTAAAAGTATCATCACAGTTTCATCACTATAGTAAATCTGCATTTAAAATTGGTTTATCTGAGAATTGAAAATTTATATTGACTATTTTTGATACAAGATAAGAGAATGGAATAATAATAGTTCAAATTTATATTTGTATGTATGTACGTATATACATGAGTACCTACTATAACCGTAGAACCTAAAAATAATTGACTGAAGAAGACGTATTATTTTACACTTATGTTTATTGAAATGCTTTCAATTAAACCCGAGTCGCGCTCGAGCGCCGCCTTTTTATCGCGCATGCGCAAAAAAATACCCATTACTCAGTATTACGGGATGCCTTTTCAAGTTTGCACAAAGAAGTGCCGACTGAAGGGACATTCGAGTACTTTGAAGGTATAAAGGTATGGTGGCACTTGCGTACTTTAAGTATCAATTGTACCATATTTGGTAAAATCGAGCTTTGTGTTTTATTATATAAGTTGGTTGAACACAAAATGTTTATATGATTGATGTGCTTGCTGTGTTGGATTTTTTAAGAAGTAGTTACAAAAAGCTAACCAATATTTTTTTGTCTTTATTTCTTAATTTTCAACTAACTAGTGTCAAAGCAATCCGCGGCGTTGAATTGAAGAACATGACTACATGACACTAGGTTCCCTCTGCCTACCCTTATATATGCAGCATACAGCGTGAAGCTAAAAATATCACATTTGAAACGCTGTCCACACAAAACGCTCACAATACAACCCCACACATCCAGTTACCTCAAGATTCCAATTTTATAAAAGCCTTATAGAAACAAAGAGTTGGACCCTTTGAATCCAAATCCCGTCTTAAACGTCTATTGACTATTGTTCCCGATACGTTTTTGTGCTTTCTATGTGTATTAACGTAATGTAATATTGTATTGTGTAGAGTTTTTGATATCGGATGATCTGTTTGCTATTTTTGTATTGTTGGGATGAATTTGACGTTCAAAGCTCGTACGTGAAATGTTGTTAACACCTGGTTAAGGAGATGAGGTTTTTTTTAGCTTCACGTTGTTTCCCGAGCTTTTGAGACATTAGAGCCGTGTTTTTGAGACATTATATATTGCGTGGTAGAACTTATAACCGCGCATGGTATTCTTACAGGAGCAAAGAAATAAAAGTATTTGGTCCCCTGGATGGTAATCGACCTACGCTTACTGCCTTTAGAGATGCCTTTTTAAGTTTGCATAAAGAAGACGATGTGACGCTGCACCACGGCAGTGTCTCATCGGTGTAAAACATTTATCAATAACTTCCTCAACTGTATAAAAATATTACCGTAGGATTTGATAATGAGCCTTGTTGTTTTCGACTCGTTATATTCTAAATTATTGATTACCTCATTTTATTTACATAATATGTGTTCATAAATTAATAAGTAGAGAAAAATATTTATTCTCCGAATCAAAAATATTTAAATATAAGTATACATTAAACTAGGAAACAAAATTGAAAGCTTTACGTACAGTCAAATAATTTTCCTTAAATAAGTTGTCAAAAAACGTATAAATATCATGCTAAAATAAATTTACAGAGTCATTATTCATAACATGCCTATCGAATGTACCGAAAAAAACGACAAAAGCTTTATTACTTACCCTCCCCTAACCGCTAAACACCGTTGTTCCTTTGTAAGTAACTGTCACGCCCGTATTGCGTCAAGCACAATGGCTATGTGTTGACAAGTATTGTTGGAGTGCGCGGGCGCAATCGGTTTTTTTTTGTATTTTGTAGTGATTATTAATGTTTTTCGTTGATACCTTAAAACATAGTAATTAATTTAAGTAGGTGCTTAGTAATAATGTTTTATTTATTGTATTTGTCTCTAATATCTTGTACACGTCTCTAATATTTTTGCGGCTTATAGGAGAAAAACTGAGTATATTTTCGTAATTTCTAATGGTCCAATATAGTTATGTTAATTTTTTATACCTTGTTTGTTTGCTTTAAGTTGTTCGTAACTATTTATTTTCAGATCCTCTAAAAATGTTCAAAAAAATAGTTGTTATGTATCTAAATAGTTGTTATGTATCTAATTTATCAGGATTGTAGAGTTTTTTTATTATGTGTTTCTCCGAACATAACCCATAGCCACAATCATAAATATTATCACGTGCCCATATTGAAAAAAAAAAGTTAAAATTATCAATTATACAGCCAATTCATAAAATCATTTAAAATACGACTACACTTAATAGTTACACAGCATGATGATATGAATTAGGAAATAGACGCGTTAATGGCTGGCATTCGTTTGATAGATTCCACTAATTTAATAACCAATGCCTCAACAAGAGTCGACGACACCCGAGATCGTGGCTATAAAAACGTCGAGCTGTGCCCAATCAATCTTGGTCCGTACCTGCGACCAGAGATCGGATCCGCGAGATAACCCTTCCTCAATGCGTAATACCATTAAAACAACGGTGACAAACAAACCAAAAAATATTCTTTAACAGCTTTAACCTATACTTCTAAAACGCGTTTCGGCTCTACACGCTTGTATGTAGAGTTGCATTTTGAGTGGTCATTTCGGTTTTTATGTCCGATGATTAAAAATGTGAGATGATGATCATTGCGGGGGCTCCCACTGTGAAGGTTTGTTTAAGGTCTTTGTTTTTCTGGAATCCTCTCGTGGGTCCGTTTTAATTAATGCCCATCACGTATTTTTTTGGACGTTCGCTTTATCGTCGTCGTCGTTGTTTTATTTCTCTCCCTGTGATTTTTTGTGTCCATATTTGAAATATGTCCGTGGGTAGCGGCGTGTGATGCGATATCTCTGTGTCTCCTATTGTTTTCGATTTGATATATTTATGCGATGCCTTCTCGGGAGTGTTTGTTGATTTGTTTTTACGCAGCGGCAGCGGTGCGGTGACTTGGTGACGCGTTATCGACGACCATCGATTCGGAAATGCCGACCGTTGACGTTATTTGTGCATAGGACGATCCAAATGTCTAGTTTCATGACGGCTTATGTTTAAAACCTATTTTTATAACCTATACTAAAACTATTTGAATTGTTATATTTGCATATTTAATTTAATTAACATAATACTTACAAGGGTAATCATCTTTTTATCTTATTCTACAAAAAAATATACCGTTTAAATATATTTATTCCTGCGAGTATATTTGAAGGTATCAGGCTCAGGCTTTTGGCAACCACTATTGGAACCAAGTTCAATTCAGAAGTACATTTACCAATACCTATATAGTAGTGTTTGTTTTTCTAAGTTACTTAATAAATAATTATTCAAAAGTAGCTAATTAACAGAGTGAAAGTTAAAATAAGGTATGCATTCGATCAAATCATATATCAACGGTGTCGACATAAACCACACCATAAACCTACCATCGATGAGACGCGTGTTCAGATAAATGAAGCAGTTATTTTAATTAACTTATCTTGGTTCTACGCCGTTTGTTCTATCAAACGCCATACAAATACCTTTGGTTTTAAAATGCATAGTTTTGTGTTAATAATTGTTGATATTGTAGGTACATGTCAAAGTTATTTAAATTTCGTTTTTAATTGTAAATGTATCGTAGGGGAATGTCGTCTTTATATTTTATATATATTTTTCCTGTATATAGCAGAGTAGTAGAGTACCCCCTAATGGGGGAGAGGTATTAAGTGTTAAGAGTTTGACCCGCCCAATTCGAGACTTTAAGTATCATGTGACGGACTTCAACGCCTCGTTTCGTTACGTTACCGGAGCAAGGAAGTAAAAACAATTCATTCCACCCAAATGTCAATCGAATCCACAACCATCGCGTTTACAGTTAGGCGCCGTCCAGCTGAAGCCATTTTTATTTTTTTGTGAAAAACTGGATTTCAACAATATTATTTTCAAAACTGAAGTTATGGTGATGTAGTACAATTATTTTTTAAAATAAAAAGTAAAATTATTTTAAAATGACTCGTCATATCATTTAAGTAACATTATATAAGACAGTTATTTGTGACATTTTTCTCTTTAACTTGTAACGACCGTAAGATATAATAAAAATATATTCTTTTTAATTCCAGGTAAGTCAACGAAATTCGAGACCACGAACTGTAAGTAGGTAGAGCCACATAAAGCTGCTGCCATACGAGCTGTAGAATTAGTATTCAACTTTTTCAACGAGCTATTTATTTAAATTAAAACTAATAATCAACTTCTGTTTTGTAATAGATAGTAAACACTACAATATATTGTCATAGACGTTATACTGACGCACAGTGGGTACGGTACTACGAACGTATGACAGCAGTGTAAGCTCAGTTTAGAACTATGGCCGTGGTGTTGCCGGGTAACCGTTCTTTTGTATTTGTTTGGATAAATTATATTATTTTGGTACTGAACCTCTTACAAGGTAAGTCTTGACAATTGATTTAATTAAATCGTGAATTAAAGTAGGTAATTGTATAAAGTCAATAAATATTATATATTACATTTTTTCTTATTTTCTTATTAGATTAACTAGCAAGATAAAATAACTATAAAAATTAATAAACAATAAGTTTATTATGTCCTTTTTTCGTGTAACACGTGTGGACACATTATAAGCATCTGATCTCAGATAACATTTGGACGTACGGTAATCGTCATATTAACTTATTTACATACAAACTCGTCGAGATGCGCCTGCGCAGATAAGCGCACAAGAGAAATATCCACTATAATGGACAATTAATAGCATTTATACGTAAATACTTGGTAAATTGACGTGACATTTACGTTAACCGCTGTATGTTCAAGTATATGTATTAAATTGTACATGTACAGTTTTGGTATTTTGTGTTATTTATTATTGAAAAACGGCTTATTTCTTTATACAAATTTTGTAATCTAATATTAAAAAGTATACTATTTCATCCATTACCCGCCATTTTAAGTTATTGAATTGATCGCTTGATGATGAAAGTTTAGTTCATTTCAATTCTTTATTTGTAGAGATTATAACTAGCGCTTTTCTTGTAACATAACTTGTCTAGGAATTTCGCGTGCAAACGGGCAGGGAAAGCGTCAGTTATTGAGGGATAGAATACTAATTAATATTTTTTAAATATTACTATTTTTATATGCCTACACCACTAAACTACTAAGAGGCCATCATAGTACAGTGGAACAGCGGCGGCGTCTGCGATGTGACGTTTTAGGTTTGATTCCTAGTGGGGGCTGGGTAATTTTTGATAATTTTCATTTCCAGCTTCGGTTTCACAAAGACAGACGTTGATTTTCAACCTAGCAATATTTCAAATTTACACGGAACGTTGAAAATTGGGTCTCAACAATAAGATCTCTCTTGCCACAGTTTAATGCTGAATACAGAAAAAAGAAATAAAGTAAATCTATCTTCGATATTAACTCTACCATATGACAATGTGGGAACATAAAATTGTTGGAATTACTTCAAGGAAAGTTGATACAAGTTGGCGTTTGACATCGCGTGACTTGTTGCACGCGATTCCTAGTTTTATAGACTGCACGCCCGATTGGAGATACGCCAGTGAGGTCTCTTAAATAAAACAAATATTTATTCTACGTGCTTGTTAAGTGTATGCCACTAGTTCATTGTAGCAGTGTCGCAAAGGGACTCGGTCTTACTATAAATGCCTACGATGGTTGTTTGCTCGATTTCAAACTGAGGGAATGATATTTATAAATGTTTCATACTCCCGCTCAAGGAGTCAAATAGCGGCGTTAGTTTGCTCCACTATACCTACAGTACTCAATGTCCTGAAACTTAGGAGAAAAATAGAGATCGAAATTTGTTACTACTAAGTCCTCTCTGTCTACCCTACAATATGTCAGTTCTTCTATTTGTAACTTAATAGAAAACCGGTGGTTAATAGCTGTTTAATAATTCGTCGCGTTTAGCGTCGATTTTATAATCCTAAACGTAAAAAATACAGTCGAATTGATAACCTCCTTTTCGTACAGAAGTCGGTTAATGATATATTTTCCGTTTTCTTTGTTCCTTTTTTCGTTTTTCATCGCTCGCTTACATTTCGTAAGGATTTTACATGCTAATTTTCAGCGTTCTCCGCCGCATTGTTTTGCCTGTTCGCTATCTTATCAGTTATCCTCTAGCGTAATAAAAAGCGTCATCGTCGTCGTCTTATCCTTCCCTCTCTTCACCACAAAAGCGACGATTGTTCATTAAACTTTAGTTATAACACAAATATATGTCAAACTCAAGGGATTACAGATAAGGGATTACGAGACAGTAACATACTGTAATGTGTGTACAAATTTATCTATTTGTGCGTCGGTCGGCCGCTCCGGTTACAGCTCCCCGGGGCCCGGATTTGCCCCGATAGACTGATGCATAATTTACACGTCAAAGTCTACACTCAGAGAATTAAGCCGGAATTGAAAATATTTCTATAGGAAATTTAATATTAGCTATATGTTATGTAGGGTTAATGGCCTAAATACGGACAAAAATCATATATACTTACAAGTTAAATCTTAGCTATACATGCCCTTGCATTTCACACTATATCCCGCAAATTGTAGTGTAGGCAGAGAGACTTAGTGGCTAGACATTCCTTTTGATGTTTTTGTTGCGTGTTTTAGAGATTCTGGAACCTACAACCCATAGCAATACATTTCGGTGAATAAGGTTCCACTGCGCTTGGATTTTTTTCCTATATCTTACCAATTATTTTACTTTCAATAGAGTCCACGAGGCGTTTCATTTCATAAAGCTGATGCGTCATAAAACAAATTACATCTATATTATAATCACAATTTACAATTTTCGCTAACATCTGCAATGTTTCTATGCAGCTCTAATCCCGACAGGCTCCGCTGATCCGGAAAATTGAAACAAGGGTCTCTATCCTAGCTGTGGAAAACCATTTTTCAAATAAATTAGGTCTTTTGCATGTAATAATAAGGTGTATATTGGCAAATTTGTCCGTGTATAGCGTTTTTTGGCAAATTTTGACGATCTTTTGTTTGCATTCATATGTGCAATAAAATAAGAACGTTTTTAGTCGAGATCAGTGATAAGAATGGTTCTGGTACATAGTGTACGTACTTCCATGCGATTTTGTGGACCTAAAAGATTTACAGCGGCTGTTAGTAAATAAATCAAAGTGTAGTTTGTTGAGTTATATTCCTCTTCTATGTACATATCCTATCATATCATTATTAGTAATTAATTTCTTATCATTTAGATATAATTACTATTAAGCCATTTCTTTATCTTGTAGCAATATAGTTTTAGTTTTGATACAACTTGGCCAAGTAAACCTATGTGAATATAATAATTATTTTAAAGTAATAAATAAACAGATTTTTTATTGTAAAAATACATACTACATATATTGTCACTTGTCTTAAAAATATAATAACATTAATTATTTTACATAATAACAAAAAATGAAAATCTTTAAAAATATTACTAAAAAATGATTAAATAAAGAAATACTACTTACGAAATTGCATCTTAACCATAAATCACGGAATAATAACAAATGTACAAGAAAAAAATCATTTTCCACCCCTCCGGCCCTCGAGAGCGGACAAAATCGCAACACGATCGTCATTTGTAAAATAATGATGTCATCAAACACTAATCCGAAAGCTTTCATGTGGATTACAGGGAGACAAACTTTAAATTGCATACGGAAAAGACAACGCTGTACAATTTTCAACCTTATGCCATTGTATCACAGTACAAGTTTGTGTTTACAAATTGCAATATAAATATCCTCTTAAATTCACTACGCATTCGCATTGTTGAATCGCAAACTCCTAACATAACTTAAACTCTACAGTTATTTATATAAAATTCAACTTTCCCTTTCTGTACTGAGAGCTCTACGTGTAATCTTATTTGATATCTGAATGTTTATTGAAGATTTTATTCCTTTAGTATAGAGTTGGTTTTGTGTAGAGACGGCTCTCGGTCCCAGCCGATGCGCTTCGATACATTAGACGCGTGATTTATAGGCGGGAAACGGCAGAGTCAAAACAAGCGGGGTGCGGTGTTTTGGTGTTGCTATCTGCTTTGCAACGTTTATTAGGGTGACTG
>FAPP01034815.1:0-16295 GCA_001485965.1 Heliconius ismenius | reverse complement strand
GACAAGTCCTTTTATATACTCGTATATAGATAATTTGCTTAGAGAAGTGAACTTAATGCTGATTCACCGCTCGTAAGCTACGAGGTCGAAACAAACAGGTGGAGATTGCCAGTTCGTGTATTATTATTTATCTGATATTGATTATAAGGTAATACCTATACGAAAAAAAAAGTATTTTTTTTAAATGTTGCAACTTACAATTTTTTATCAACTAGCCTTAAAATCGAATAGAAGCAGTAAAATTTTAGCGAAGGAAACAATAAGTCAAATAAAAATAATCATATAAATATTTTTTTTGCTTATCACTGTTATTAAAACAATAAAAAGATGTTTCATATTTACTGATAAATATTATTACATTTAGGTACACATATCTACTGATAATGTTATTATTACACCTTATAGTTCCTATATACAGTAGATATACTTAGTATGTATTTTAAGATTACCTAAATTAAAAAAAAATCTCAAACCAAGATCATAAAAAAAACGCCAGTGACTCATAGAAGCGTTTAATATTTGGTGAGCTTCAGAAAAAAAACGGTAAACGTTCTGCTTGACGATAACGGAGCATCCAAGATTGCATTCGCTATAGAAGATTTACTGTAAATTCAATTTTATTACTTGGTTCCTAGTGTTAATTTTGACAATGGGTACCTGTACCGTATTGCGGATCGTGACAGGCCGGCACGTCAACTCCTAGCGTTGGTGACGAATGGCCACGAGCCAATATTTTAGATGCGACATACTGTCTCGCCATAACTGTTGGCGTTTTAAAAAAAAAAATAAACGATACAATTTCACGTGTATAAGATGCGTCGACGTGAAAAATGTTACTAAGTGGAAAGAATTTCGGCTTCACGCTGCACCACTCCCCGTTCCCCACTTTCTGGTGAACTTTCGAGGGATTGTGTTTTGAGTGGCGTGGTATGAGTGGAGTTGGTACCACAGTGAACAAAATATGAAAAGTCCCCCTCGAGTGGGAATCAAAGCCACAACCGTCGCGTTATAGTCACACGATTGTATCCCTACGTCACGAGGATCTCAACTATGTAATTAAGTATTATAATTACTGTAGAACATAAAACAACGAAACAGTCTGTTCTATAATAAGAAAAAGATACCAGCAGGTTTCGGAAAACGGAAAGTCTATTGGATATAGGAAGCTATGGTCGAAAAGGTCAGGGCCGGAGTAAGGATAACTGGCAGCACTGGGATCAATACGCCTCTGTTTATATATGTAGATGCAGTATATATCTTTTTTACAAATCCAACACAGTTTTATATTATTACTTGTTTAGTCACTTAAAAGAAATTATCTCTTTAGAGAATTAGCCATTAAGCTATAATGATTTTTAATAACTTCTAAAGAAAATGAACGATAAATTCTACGGTTGTGACGATCGTTCAATGTTTATTGAGGTCAGGGTGGAAACAAACACAACATCATTAATCTTTAAGCCTTTCGACCATTATATTCGATAAAATTAAAGAAATCGAAAACTTTTCATTTTTAAAAAAAATGTTTAAAAGTCTAAAAACACGCTTTTTTTTAGCAAAACACATTAATAAGACTAATGTAATGTACACAAGCTCGATATGCTTACTAGTAGGCATCCCAAGGTTCTACAAGCCATCTTCCAATTCCATCATCAGACCAGCTCAACGGTACCATAATATTGTACTGTCATCTAATCTACATTTAATTGCCCAATGTCATGATGATACAACAATTAGAATGTAATTCAGATTCTTAAGCAAAGATATGCAATCCTTAATATTTTTCATAAGGGGGATGGATTTTCAAATGGGAGGGAGGAGGAGGGGTTGGGTGTATGGATTGTCATAAATTTGTGCGAATATTGCGGCGTACAGCACTCGAAAAGGTCAGGGATGAACCAGAAAGAAGGGACATTATATCCGGAGGATAATTGGATCAATCTGCGTATATATGTACATCTTACGTAGCTTTCATTCTCTTCTATTAATGATTAAAAAGGTATTTCTGATAATTTAGTATAATTTACTCTAATGTCATAACTAAATACTTATCTACATACTTCTAATACAAAAAATATTCCACTGGATTTATTACAGGATTTCTTGAAAGTTGGTGGCAGCCGAAAATGACGTGCTATTTTTACGATAAGCTGCAGTACTGGAGAAATGCCAAAATATTGTGGGGATCCGTAGATCCTGGTGACATAAGGTAAATAGTAAATTACTTTTTAGTTGTTTTTCTTTGTGTACATAAATAAAATAGTATTTCAAAATAAAATATTTACCTATATTATAGTTTCCACGTATAGTTCTTTTATAAGGCTAAAAGCAATAACTACGGCCGTTGTAGAAAATTTAAGGAACAAGTATTATTTTTAAGGCCCCGTGGCTATTTGGACAATTTCACTATAATAAAATAAATGATGTCCAAAACGGTGCACGCCATGTTGAACACACACACGCACGCGGCACTATGATACACACACCGACTGAGACATCAACTAAAAATAAATCATTATCTTCGCCACTCGTTGGCTGATTCATTAAAAAATGCATTTGGCTAAAGTTGACAAATTAGCGTTTTTTTTCTTCGGGATCGTGTTAAAATAATAACAATGACAAACAATTGGCGATCAACGAAAAATTCAAAATGGAGGTACTGTTGGGAGCAAATAATAAGAATAAGTTGAGGAGTTTGCTTTGTAGAACGAGATAATCTCGGAAACTGCGGGTTCGAATTGAAAAATTATTTTTGTATCGAAAAGTTCCTTTATCGAGAAAGCTGTTAAAGCCATATAAATATATTACATCACTTTTAGCTTTTCGATGTAAGCCATTGTACCACCACATGCTAAGAATTACCTCGGACACTGAGAATGTATGACACAAATAAATCTTAGTTTATAGTTATTTCATTTGACTACGCGGGCGAAGCCGTAGTGTAAAAGCTAGTTGAAAATAAAGTTTTAGTAAACTAAAATAGAATAGTAAACTAAAATAGCATTAACTACATTTAATTTTTAAAAACACGTCAAGAAGATATGTATTCTTATTTAATTATTCACAATAAATTTGTTATTCCTGTACCAGCTAATCTAGTCAATCTTTATAATAAATGAGCATAAAACTTCTAAGTAATTCTATTTAAAAAAGTAACAAGAAACAACCTCAAGGAATCCAATTTATAGGCAAATGTCGTCGTTTATTAGATTTCGCGTCAGATCCCTGTTTATTGATTCTTTATTATGTGCCAATATGGCATCTTCCCCATTTTGAAAAGATTTCAAATTTTAACGATGACATATAAATATATATTAATTAAATATTAACACATTAGTTTGTATATTTAATACAATTCTAATTTGCTTAAAGTATTTAAAAATATATATCTATATTTAAGTTCAACCAGCTCTGTTATACCTTTAGTGTGTTTAAAGTACCTACTAATCGTGTTTTTATATAAACAAGAAATACGATCAGAATGAAAGAGAACTACTTTTTTATGTGCCATTATTGACTTTCAGGCAGCAGTTGTAGTGCTTTAGCTAACACCATAGCGCCAGTCAAATACATAATATTATATTATCAAATTAATTATGAAAAGTCAACCACAGCAACCATTACAAATGTATATGTGGGTATTTTATGGTTTAATTTTGTAACAACGTAACGGTACGAGTAAGCACTTCCATTTGTGGTTTTTCTTTAGTTTAGGTAGGTAGGCAGAAGGGCAGACACTCCGTTCCCATTAAAATACTTTCGTTCCCAGCTAAATTCACTACAGGCAGGCATTACGTTTAGAGTGGCGGAACTCAACACCGCGCTTTGCCTCGTTACCAGCGCGAGGATATGGAAATATTAAATATTTCATTCCCTCGAGTGGGAACACAGTCACACGCTTGTACCTCTCCGACACCGCGGTTTCTACATATGTATTATATGATATTAATAATATAGAATATATTTATGAATATAAGTTCAAGTAGAAAGGAAGGCAGTGTATAATCAATAGTTTAGAACACCTTTGTATATTGGGAGTTCCAGCTTCCAGTTAGTAAATATTTAATTAGCGCTAGTTATGCCACGTGCTCCATGAAAGTTGGATTGTATCTGCTACCGGCAATCTGTATAATTCCTGTATTCTAAATATTATTCTATATATACTCGTATATAATACATGCAGATGGAGTGCAATATGTGTAAGTATTTAACGATATTAATATCTAATAGTTAATAAATCTATATGTGATCAGTTTATTATTTCAAAAGTAAAATATTAATTTGTAATAAAAAAAAAAATTTTGTAAATATTATAATACCTATGCATGCATAGTAATGTACCTACATTGTAGTACTTTTGCTTTAAAAATGTCTTATCAAAAATTACTTTTTAATTACATTTTAATATTATTATTACTTACACACGATTACGCTTTGATCTTCTAAAATATTAACACTTGAAATTAAGTTCACTTAATAAAGTTCTCTCTCTCTCTCTCTCTGCCCTATCTAGCACTAGTATACTTATCATGGTAACAAATGGAAATTACTACTGGACATAGAGCATTATGGCGTAACAAGTAATTTTATACATGTATTGTGTATATCCAGAGGCCAGTCGTGGCGCAAGGCCTTAAGTGCGTGACTTTAAACGCGACTGGTTGTGGGTTTCATTCCCGCTCGAAGACATTAAATATTATATATATATATATATATTTTCATTAATTCGCTCTGGTGTCGAGGGAAAACGCGGCGTTGATATCCACCACTCATCATACAATGCCTCCTGAATTCGGCGAAAAGAACGGAGTGTCTTGATACAAGGTTACCCCTGCCTACCCTCCTAGGCCCGGGATACAGCGTGAAATAGATATTTTTAATGTATATATAAACTGCCCAAAAAAAAATCGTAAGGTCAAACAATATGGAGCTATAAGCTTCCGTTACAACAAAACGTAACCCTACACCGCGCATTGTCCGCCACCGCAGCGCGATACCCCCAGCCGCACGATATCTATGCCACAGCCCACAACCACTAGCCGGAAAGTTTTTAAATTTAAATTACGTGAAAGTGTTACAGTGGGTGATTAACTAATTACACATTACTTTCACAGATATATAAATTATAATTTTTTATTTTATCATATTGTTTATAAAAAAAATGGATAAAATCATCAATCAAAACAAAGTATGTTAATATTCGGTCCGTCCATACAAAATTCTACCTAAAACTGCATTTTAGTAGTACAATTGTTAATAATAAAATACTATAATATTTCTGATTTATATAATCAAACAAATATATATCAAAAGTGAGTGGATAAAGTAAATATTTATATTATATTTAAAGTGTTTTTGAAGAATAAGTATTTTCAGAATTTCTGGGAATCGTGAGATAGTACGCTACCTAAATAAAATCAAGATACCTTAATTAAAAATAAATTCTTTTAGACAATACCAGAAATTCTAATTTAGTTTTGTATAAAAGTAACTTTAAATGTAAATCATTTTCTATAATGAAAACATCTCTTTTTTATTCCAAAGTATCAATCTGTTATTTCAAACAATTATGTAAATATGTATATGAATATGACATTGATCATTTTATTATGACAGCATTACAAAAGAAGTAATCAAATGTAAAAAAAACTGGTTGAATTAGCAGTTGAATGTTATGTAATGTACATGTTTGTTATAAATTAGCATATGATAGAATTTTGTTTGATTAATAGTAATAACATAACTCTTAAAATATATACCACCTACAACATGATCCAGCATGAAGCAGCATGATGATTTGATTTTTTTAAATTTAATATTTGGCCTCGAGTGTTTAAAAGGACATGTGGAATGCATGTCACTAAATAAAGTCCAAATTTTACTAGTGTATATGCCTTAAGAAATAACATGATTTTTTTTAATACAATAGAAAGATTTTCTTAAGTCTTCACCAGCAACCAAAGGATAGAAATAATGATTTCAGTTTTATATTAAAATGCTACAGATAAATAATCCAATTCAAATTTTAATAATGCATAAACAAGCAAGCTTAGATTTTCCATGTAGTGTAATATTTAACTTGGTAAAAAACCTCTACAGGAATGTGTAAACTGGCTAATTAATTACTTTTATCAATATTATACTTTTAAAAAAATATATAAATGTATATCTAGTTTTCTGTTTACAGAACATAAACATGAACTTTTTTATTAACAATTACATAATAAGCAAGCTAAATAAACAAAAAAGTTATATTTTGTGTAGAATTTATATTTAAATAAAGAAATGTGCATTGTCACTAGATGTGCACACAATTATGATATTGTTCAAAAGTAGCTCAAATCAAAATTGTTTTGAAACAGCACCTTTATAACATTACCAAATGTATGAGTTGTATAGAACTATCTGATTAATTACAATATATTAACCAATTCTGCCCAACTCACTAGAGAACAATCCAAATATACATCTCTCACAGAGACAAAAAGGTCCATGTCAATAAACCCAATATAAGAGTAAAAGAAGAAGGTGAACACTGGACATAACTTTCCGAAAGTCTCTTAGTGGTCCTCAAAAATATATATATGAAGCTTAAAAAACCCTTTGTTTTAAAATTCGGCCATTTATATTTTTATGTATCATAAGTGTCAACGTATGGACAATAAAATAGCATCTTTAAGTTCTTTCTTAATGTCAGTTGTTAATTACAATTATCAAAAATTACCATTTTTTAAGTGAAATGCATATTTTATATACTATAATATTTTTGTAGAAAATTCATAAAATTCCTTTTACTAATGAGTTGCAAACATTTATATATTTGTGTGTGTTTTTTGGTAGTATATCTCCAAGAAGCCACTCAATACTCACTTTACATACTATGAGTGAAATCCTATTAAAATCTGTAATCCTATGAAATATTTTCTAATTATAATTTGTCCCTCAATTTGTAATCATATATTTTTTTAACTATCCATATACTATAAAAAGTAATTGTTTTTCTATAAATACTTTTCGTTTCAACGTAACAAAAATAAATAAAATATTATAAAGTTTACCTCATGCTTTATTTAATATATATAAAAAGATAATTATGGAAGTGTGTAAAATATTATAATAACGAAATTTATTAAATATTGCCTTTAAAAAATCTATGAATCAATTTATCAAATATCAATATTACAATGATATTTCTTAATAGTAAGATAACTTAATACATACAATGTCAATATCAAAAAAGTTACTTGTAATATATTATATTATCATAAGATATGGCATATTCTGATCGTTTACATTTTCCTCATTAAATGTAATGGAATTTTACATTAAAATAAGCTAGTTTTATAATGTTAACAAAATAACTTAGGAAATCAAATATTATTTAATTATTTCGGATCAATGGAACAATTATTAACATTCTAAATACCTATTGCGAAAATATTTCGTGCTAAAACTAAATAAATACAGAATAAAATATAATCAAAAAAATGTTGCATATTTTTGACGTTTATGCTTAATTTAATCCTTCGCCATTTTCGTTACTTATGCTTTTTATAAACGTCAAAATAAATTCCACTTGTGCAAGACAGACACGAGATAATATTAACAGTGTTGTTATAAATGCATGAATATAAATAACAGAGAATTTAGAAGCTTTTTTGCAGTATAAATATCGGAAAAGGTCAGCTTACCACTACATCGTTGGCACCCGCTGTCACGGCTTTATGATCTGGGTTCGTTGGATGATCCTTAATATGGTTATACAGTACTTTTGAGTCGTCTGTCGAATTGTTAGTTAGATTTTTATCCGGAGCTTTAGGTTCCTTATCATACTCCGGTGGAGGAGCCATCTTGAAGGAAGAGCAGACAGATGACACAAGTCTTATGACTTTTGCACACTGAATTCACTCTATTTCTTTAAACTATGTACACAAAATAAACATTAAGCCATTTTTATGTATGTTATACAAATTATAACTATAGTTCTTATATTTCGCGAAACCAAAGTCATCATTTTCGACGAGTTTGAGCTAACATTTTTACAATTATTTTAGCGATAATGGTGACTTAACTACATCCGCGCCCCCAATCCTAAACGGAGAAAATTGAAATAACTTTTTTTTTTCAGCCAGCAACACCAGTGTCTAGCTTTTAATTTCGATGAAAAACAAAGTTATCCTATCATTATAAACTTTTTAAAATAAAACAATCCCCATCATTACAGTAATATTTAAGACTCAAGAAATTTACAAATTTAACAAAATTTTTATTGCATAAATTACAATTACCGATTATTGCTTTGATTGATTGATACTGTGTAATGATGATTCTTAAGCTGAAATAATAATTTGTTAAATTATATTTTTTTAAATACATCGTTACCCATATATGTTTTATTTAGAGATAAAACAAAATTTATATTTCTATATCTATTATTTAAATTTCCAAAACGTACGGTACCTACCAATTGCTATATGATTATAGAGTATAATGTTCCTTGCTAAAGTTGCACTTGACTATGGTGATTGACAATAATATACTGTATATATCAATGATAATAGTATAGTACAAAGTATCTTTGTTATTTATTGATATTGTATGATTAGAAATATATTTTTTTAGGTGTTTAATATTAATTTAAAAAACGAAAATATAAATACATAAACCAAAATCTCTGTTTAGTGGTTTAGCACACAGAACACATTTACTCAATTTACAAAATTTACACAGAACACATTTACAAAATTTATTTGGTTTAGCAACAACTTTATTGATGTTTTTGTTGATTTGACAATTATAAACGTCATCTTAAAATTTACCGATTGGCTATCGGCATTCGGCATTCAGTTTCAGTACATTCAGTAGGCTTTTCTCGTCGGTTTGTGGGTTTTGTTGCCGTCGTAATATATTTAAATTTTGTTATAATAATTAAACTTAGTTAAAAAAATCATATACTATCTCGAAGTTCAATTTTGCAGAATGACTGAAACAAAAGAAAACATTTTCTTATTTGTCCCTAATATAATTGGTAAGTTACTCACATTTTATTGTGACCGTGTTATCATTCCTACGATTTGCGTAATTGTTTACTATTATATTCCAGGATTCGGAAGAGTCATCCTAGCTATAATAGCGTTTTATTTTATGCCGACCCATTGCGTATTGGCATGTACATGTTATATTACATCGGCGTTGCTTGATGCCTTTGACGGTCATGCCGCACGGTATTTTAATCAAAGTAAGTGCTAAGGCATCTTTTAATCTAATTACAATTTATTCTTTAATATGTATTTCAACAGTTACTATCATTCATTGCATATTTCAAGTTATTTCGGGGAACAATGCTTATGTTTGATTGACTATTTAATATATTTTGAAATATGTTTAATTAATATCAATAACTTTCAACAAAAACTACTAAACAGATTTAGATGTAACTATACAATATAGCTTATACATCAGAATAGTCTACATAGGCTACAATTATGTGAAGTTTTTGAAAGATTTGCCTATAATATAACAATAAATTTAAACTGTATATATGTATATGAAATATAATGGATTATAGGCACCAAGTTTGGAGCAATGCTGGATCAACTAACAGACAGAGCTGGGACCGCTGGCCTCATGATGACTTTAGCTACATTCTACCCAAAGTACACTTTCTGGCTTCAATTGTCAATGGCCATTGATATCACTTGTCATTGGATCTATTTGCACACATCAACCCTGCAAGGAAAAACCTCACACAAATTTATTGATATGTCAGAAAATCCAATAATGCATTTATATTATACCAACAAAAATGTTCTCTTTTTTATGTGTGCGGGAAATGAAGCTTTTTACGCAGCTCTATATGTGTTGTACTTCTATTCAGGACCAACAGGTAAGCATTTTATAACTCATAAATATTTGAGGCTGTTTTGGTGCCATATGACATTATCTGACCGTAAATGCAATCGTTAGCAAGCCTCAGTGGGCTGAAACAGATCTGAGTTTGTGCTCTCAAAAGAATGATTATATTTTAATTATACTTGATGTGTGACTGTAAACACAATGGTTATGGGCTTAATTCCCATGGGGGGATTGAATTATTTAATAATTTCTGTTTCTTGCTCTGGTAACAACACCAAGCACTGCATAAAGGTTGATTTTAACAACAAGAATGGATTAAGCAGATTTACACTCTTTGCCAACCATATTTGATTTACTAATTAAAAAAATTGAAAAATCAATATATTTTTTATTTATAAATAGATAGTGGACTTAATATAATAAAGATAAATTTATTTTCAGTAATGGGTATGGGCTTATTCAAACTGATAGCATTATTGTCTATGCCGATAGCTGTTGTAAAGGCGGCCATATCAGTTCTGCATGGTATTGTTGCATCTGTCAACCTGTCCATTATTGATGTCAATGAACGAGCTGCAATAGCTCAGAAACAAAACAACTAACTACATTATATCACATGAATATATTTTACCATGATTTTTAACTATGTAAGGCCAAATGAAAATTTAGGAATCTAATTATGCTCTTAGATTTGTTGCAAACTTTCAAATATTTTAATGTATTGGCCAAAAAAATTGTGTATATTGAATTGAATCTTTGTCCAGATTTTGCAGAATAAAAAGAGTCAACAGATTATTTTTCGAATTTGGAAAACTGTTTTTTTTATTGAGGCACTTGTGGCACAAGTGGAACTTGCGAAGGTGAAGAAACTTGCGACTGTAAGCATTGAAAACAAACACAAACTAGACAACCAACTTGCAATGCCACAAGAATTTGACATAAAGGGGAGAACAGAGTGTGTCCTAATGGGGAATTGAGTGTCCTAACATTAGGGGTCAAGGATCTGTCTGCCTACCATACTATATGCAAGATGCAGTGTATAAACAAATAAAAAGATTTTATGCACAATAAAGTACACCTATGTATGTCAGTATATGAAAATATTCATTAATCAACATTAACCTACCTTGATTGTTCTAATAACACACTATTTATTTATTGTTGTCTTACATTATGTCAATAAGGTTAAATATTTAAATAATTTGGTAAGGTAAAATGTGTTAAAAACAAATTGCTGTCGATATTAAATGTGATGAACGAAAGACCTTACAAAGAAAGATAATGTGCAATTCCTATAGCTGATTAGTTTTATTGATCTTCAAGAATTAATATTCCTTAAGTCAGTGATATAATTTACATTACATAAATCATAAATAAAAATGATGTTACAATGTTATGTATTTATTTAGGTAATGACTTTATTTTTAAGGATATAAATTTGAATTAAGTTATTAATTATGTGATGATAAAAGAACTTAATTTATGTATTGCAAAACATTTAAATTGTATTGACTCTTGATCAATTCTTAAATAAATAATTTGATTTATATAAATAAATCAGCATTTATTATTAAAAAATCTCAAATATTTTCATTTTGTTTTTATAGCTAGTTTTAAGTACTTCTTTGTGAATCATATTCTCAAATAACATTTTGATAAGTATCAACCATGTTTAATTCTGGTTATTCTGTTTACTTAAGTACATATCAGTTATCTTTATTAGATGTTGTTTAAAATAGCGATAGTGTATCTCTATATTTATCTTTTTTATTTATGTATCGTTCTTTTCTCAGAATGAACTTATTACTTCATTCAAAATTCGTCATTCAAATTCCAACGTGTTATATAATATCAGGGAGCATTGTTAAGTTGTGGTCTGCAAATATGGTTTGTCACAAAAAAATTATAATCATAGGTACAAGAGGTGTAGTTATGTCAAATAAGGAATGTGCCGCCTTATGCCGGTAGACAAAGAGCAGTATCTCTGTACACTCACACAAAGGCAAAGCTCAGCTTACGCCTCACAGACTGTAGTTGTGAAACAAGTACCTATTGTTTAAATTTTTCTTCTATTTTCTCACAATGTATATTTTTTCATAGATTTATAAGCATTTAATTTTCTTTATTAATATGGATATTGTTTTATAAACTGTGTTTGTGTCTCTTAGAAAGATAGTTATTTATAGTAATAATTGGGAACTAGTCAATGTTAACCAACAAAATATTTTATTAAAGCATACCGATATAGTGTATACCGTATTTCCTTAATAAATGTGATAAAAAATTGTGTTTTTTATTTATTATATTTTTTAAATTCCACACTTCATCCCGTATAACGGGCATTTTCAAGAAATGGAGAGTTGAATGCGCGCTTCATGTGGATATGAAATTGAATTCATTCTATCGTGGGGATTGAACCCACAACCATTCATCACCAAACACCATCTTTCTATGCATACAGTGGGTGTTGGATAGTCATAAGTCAAAGTGACTTGTCATTGAACATTCTTTAATGCATACATACACCATGCACTAACAAATATTAATCCATGATACATTAAAGACTGACAAAGAAATGGAAAATAAAATCAACATATTTTTTAGTTAATTTATTATATATTATAATTAGAATAATGTTACAATATTTTTAATCAAGCTCTCAAAGCATAAGTTCGATACCAAGTGTTGCACGCAAAATAAATGTTAAAGATAAGTAAAGCAAATATTTGTGTAAATGTGAACATAATATAATTAATTAAATAATTTATAATTATCCTTTGAGGCTGGACATGCCAGCTCGCATGATTTCATCCACTAGTAGAAGGTTGCTAGCAATTACTGAACAGGAATTAAGTATTTGTTTTTTAACTATATAATTGTCATACACTCCCAAATCGACTGGTTTGAAAGCTTCACCAGAGCTCAAGTCCAAACCAATTGGGTCAGGGCTTAAACGAGACTCTTCTTGCAATTTCACAATAGTATCCTGAGCATCATATCCAGAGTTAACAGCAAGAGTTTTTGGGATAACCAGTAATGCCTCAGCGTAAGCTTGGATTCCAAGACGTGATTTTCCTTTAACAGTGTCTTTGAACTTTTGAAGTTCCATGTTGGCCTTGATTTCGAAGGCACCTGCTCCAGGAACGACACATTTGTCTTCGATAGCGTTGTTTATGGCTCGGAGACCATCACGAACTGCGTCCTTGATTTGGGCAAGTGTGTGCTTATTAGGACCCTTCATGAGAATAGTCACTGACTGGGGGTTTTTGCATTCCTCAACAAATGTATACTTTTCTTCCCCAAGAATATGTTCGTACACGACGCCAGCATATCCTAGGACTTCTTCATTGAGGTCTTCAACTGAGTTCATGGCTATACCACCGCAGGCGAGGGCCAAACGCTCCATGTTACGCCTTTTGGCCCTACGCAATGCGATAATGCCTTCTTTAGCGAACGCGTCCAGGGAGAGAGGATCTACTCCCTTCTGATTGATCACTACAAACGTCTTGTCAGTGCCGTCGCAAACTTTCTTCTTCAATGCAATGATCTGAAAAGTTTTTAAACATTTAATTGTAATGTTTCATCTCTCTAAATCTGATTAAAGGATAATATAAACTATTTTTTTTTTCAGATTCACAATGTATCCCGCGCTTAGCAGGGTAGGTAGAGGGAACCTAATGTTAAGGCACTCCAGTTCCCATTTTCCGAAGAATTCTGGAATGCTTGTCGGCGGAACCCAACGCCACGCTTTACCACGACACAAGTGCGACGGCCTCAAAGTAAAAATAATTTAAAAAATCAAAAGCACATTGATGTACAGGTACAATATGTAAAGATACAATATGTGCAGGTACTATAATATGTACATGTACAACACATGCAGGTTATAATATATTACCTTCTTAACTCTCTGGTCAATAAATTCTCTTTCAGCTGCCACCAACTTTTCTCTGTCCTCTGCTGACTTGTAGAAGAAACCAGAATTCACTTCTGTCTTTTCATATTCAAGAGACACATTGCAAGTTAGAATGTAGGCATTCTCAACGCGTTTAGGCATATCAGGGTGACGAGCACCATGGTCCATAACAATACCTATAAAAAGAATGAAAGGCATTTTAAGATATGTATAAAAAATTATATGTTGAGGGATCTGAGCTAGGGTCTTTGGATGCATGTGCTTTTTGTGCTATGTAAATTCTCTGTAAATTTAAAAAAAATATATAGGATTTAAATTTTTCCTTGTTGGGACAAGCCAAGGAAAAATTTATATACTATTGGGGATGATTTACCTTTATTTCCTCCCTCCGGTAAGAGAGGAGTTGAGTCCTGCCAACAATATCTGGCCAATTGGCATTACACAGAAAATAGTGTTATAGGTTCTCACTAATAAAAATAAATAACTACCTTTAATTAAAGAAGTTTCAGTAGCAGTCTTATGTTGCATTTCCATAAGTTCCACCATATGTAAATCTACCGGCTTGCCCGGTGTACGGATTGCTAGTACTGCATCCACACAAGCGTCAGTTAATACATCAGCTAAACTTGAATGTACCTATAAAAATATTAATATATACAGGATGTAACGCAATCGACAGATTATTGGTTGTCTTTAGGTAGTTATACCGGTACTTGTTCATTTCATCCTCATGTATCCACCTATTTTCAGTGGTTCAATACATATTTGAGAATTTGTTAACTGGTAAGTCTGCACTCGTGATTTTTTTTTCTCAATATAGGTCAATAGTAGGCCTTTTGTATAATGTAATATTTCAAAACTATTGGAATAATGGATAGGTACTAAGGTCCTCTATCTATAGACCACCGTTGATCCGTCTATCTCGTTACATACTGTATATGTACAGTATGGCGCGTTTACGGAAGCAGGAAATGAAAATATTAAATATTGCATTCCTCAGAGTGGGAATCAAAACAACAACAGTTGGGTTAACAGTTGCACGCTTGCAAACCCGTTCTAGGACAGCCTCACTTAATATGTAATATTATATAAATTGGGAATCAGTGCAGTGCAGTGGCATCTCTGACTTTAACTGTAAACATGACGGTTTGCATTTTGATGCCCATTCGGGGAATGAAATATTTAATGTTTTCATGTTGAATAAAGGCTTTAATATTATTATTATGTAATTTTTTTGTTAGTATCAAATACTAAGTTCAAATCTCTCTACATAAAAAACATATGTCTTGTAAGTAAATATTTTATGTAGAATAAAATTTTTACAATATAACATTAGTATCCGATATACATACCTTTGTCTTTAAAGAAGTTCTCGCAATATCTACAAGGTTTTCTCTCTTCACATCAATTGGAATTTTCAAGGATTCTAAGATTTCTAATGCCTTATTACGTGCGACATCAAAGCCTTCAGTAATAATTCTTGGATGCAAACCTAAAAAAATAAAAATTATCAATAGAATAAATATAATAAAATAAATAAAATTTATCAGTTTTCAGCTTCATACATAAGCCCGCATAGGTTTGTCAGATAGGCTCTGGAGACACAGAGGCATCCATTCATTGTTTTGTGTTCAACTTTAAGACATTCAACACTGCATTTTGTCTTGGGAACAGAGTGGCAGAATAAAAATAATTCCATTGGGTATTCCTAAGTGGGATTGGACCCATAACCATCGTGTTTGATGCTTTCTCATTGCGTTATGTGAAATTTATCTTTACATTTACTTATATGTAAGAGTAAAATATTAATAAAAAAAATATCAATACCTTCACTAATGTAAATATCAGCCTGTTTAAGAAGTTCGCCTATTAATAGCACTGTTGATGTAGTGCCGTCGCCTGTTGCGTCGTCTTGAGCAGTGGAAGCGCGGGCAATGAGCGAGGCTGTAGGGTGTTGAATTTGCATTTCATGCAGCAGCACATTACCATCTTTAGTGATTTTAATATCACCTGATCCGGATACCAACCTTTAGGAAAGAAAACGAAAAATCATGTCTACGAATAGTTGAATGCCGGCATTCGACACATGTTTTTATATCAGCTTATAATAAAAAGAGCTTTAGTTGTAACAATGTAATTTTGTAAGTAATTATAAATTATATAAATAATATTTTGTTTTTTAATATAAAAAAGATTTTGAATACTCAGAAAAGGATGTAACTTACATTTTCATAGTGCCTTTGGGGCCGAGGTTAGTTTTCATGACATCTTGAATACCTTTTGCAGCGCTTATATTTACAGCTAGAGCTTGTGCAGCTCTCGCAAATTCAGCTTTAGGGTTAAGTAAGCTAATTGCAGACATATTTCAAGTATCTTTATAAAATCTGGTAAAACAGAAAGCAAGTTTTAAAATTAGTGATCACAAAAAGTCACACTTTATGATTTCACAAAGACCACAGATTAACTTGGATTAGTGTTGCCGATCGATAGTCCACTATCGATAGGCTATCGATATTCTATCGAT
>FAPP01034722.1:8674-19494 GCA_001485965.1 Heliconius ismenius | reverse complement strand
TAAAAATATTTCATTCAACACGTGTTTCGTGGCGTATTTTAATTCACCCCCTAAGAGTCCAAATAAGCAGGCGAAGCTGCGCGCGTCCGCTAGTATTATTATAAATTTATTTTAATTTCTAGTTCGATTTTCCTTTATAGTTTCATACTCAAGGAAAGAACACTCCAAATAAACTGTTCTACCACTATTACATTAGTGAGTAGCTATATTTAAAAACGTTAATAATTATTTAATTATTGCTCCACCCATAACTTTAATAATAATTTACCTATATTATTTCTTTACATGAATAATGATTTTCACTTTTAAAAGTAAGTAGTACCATGTCCATGACGAAAACATATTATAAAGTTGAAAACATTGACATAAAAAATCTAACTATGACAAAAAATATATTTTTCAACTTCACGCTTTCGCGTCCACAGCAGAATGCTGTATGCCTTTCTGTAGAAATAGTAAACAGAAATTATCCCACCGTCCATATTTACGATACGTTGCGCGCTGAGTGGCGTTAATCGCCGTGTTTTGTCTTCTTACGAGTGGGAAATGAAAAAAGATCATGTCGCTAAATCCTGTACTGATCCCACAACAGTCGACGCTGTCGAATTTGCGATAAAAAATTTAGAATATTTATTTTATAATCCACAACCTTTCTTAATTAAGCCGACTCGCACTTGATCCCTTTTTCCAATTTCCCCTAACCTTGTATTATATAAATGTGTTAGTTGTTAAGGATATTTTGTTAATAAATTCAATAACATCAAATTCTGTTAAAAAACGAAAAATTTATAAGAAAGGGAAGATTTTAAGCTTTTGTTTCTATTTCAGATAAAAAAAGACAAACTAGAAACCATATTCATAGGTACATTAAAAAAATGTCTATGTTCAAGTTGTTACGAATCAGCCGAAACTTATTTTAGTATATCAACAGATCATAATTTATTCTGTGTATCTTCAATGATTAAGTTGTCTTAAAATAAACAGAATTTGATATTTTAACGATCGACAAAACTTAAGTTGGTAAAATTTTACGAAAGAAAATATTTCAAAAATTTCACAGTTGAATATGTTGTGAACGACTAATCATGAAAAAAGAACACTCGACTAATTCAACTATTAAACAAAGAGAGCTACATCAAAATAGGTTCATCAGTTACATGCACAAACACCAACTAAAAAACAAAATATTTAAAGTATGTGTGTGCATTTTAGTTAAGTTTTGTCGATAGTTGAGTACATGGGGTGAGCAACATCCACACACCATGGTTGTTAAGACGATTACTGTAATGTGACTTTCTGTGCCCACCATCAGATGTTGGCTGTGCGGCGCCCTGGAAACAAAATTAAACAAATTAGTTAAAAACAACACTAAATCTTAAATTATAAAAAAAAGTACATCCGGGAATGGTTTTTTTTACATATATGTATAACATTTCCCATAACTGATATACATTTGAGCCTTACTTATTCAATAAAAAAAATGCCTAATATTGGTCTATTTTAAGAAGCTCGCCGTGGTGGGACCCAACACTGTTAAAAAGAAAATTAACGTATTTAAAGCGTTATTCCACAACTAGGAGGGAAAAATTATCACTATAAGTTTGTAACAAGCGTATAAGAACTCCGACGTAGCTAGATGAGAACGTATGGCTTAATGGTCGAACGCTTAGACCGTTTCCAAGAGGCGGGTTCAAGTCCCGCTACGTTTATTTTTTATACGTTTTCTAAAAGCGTATAAATTTATTTTTTCCCCTTAGTAAGATTTCAACTTACTATTTTACATAAGATGCCTCAGCTGGATAAATAGACTGAGACACACAGAGCAACATTTATGTCATAAACTACTAGTAACTACTAGTTCCGTTCCCCACTTTCCGCGGAATTCTTGGGCATTGTAGTGCAGTGGGTGGCAGTGGCAGTGTTAGATGGCGCAATTCAACACCGCGCTTGGCCTCGTTACCAGAGCGACTAAATGAAAATATAAAATATTTCATTTCCTCCAAGTGAGAATAGAACCGTGTGTGTTCGATATAAAGATTTGAAATATTAATTCATTTATTTGATGCCAGTCGTGGTGCAGCGCGGCGTTGAGTTCTGCCACTCAACGCGCATGGTCTTCAGAATTCACGAAATTGTCTTAACACTAGGTTCCCTCTGCCTACTTGTGCTATATGCGGGATACAACGTGAAGTTAAAAAAATGTAGATAATAAATAGTAGGGCTAATGCAGACAATAAAAATAAACATCTAATGATGTTTACCTAATTAAAAAAATAAACGACACTTCAACACTGCTTATACTAAACTTTCGAGCTTTATATAAGCTTTTACGTATTTGATTATTAAAGGATTAACCATGTATTATTTATTATTATAAACTCACTTTTTAAGGAAGTATATAGAATAGGGTAATTTAGAGCAATACAAATATTTTTCATAATTGCAATTATATTTTAAGTTAAGCTTTTGTGGCGTAGGGACAGTGTCTGGCTGTAGACGCGAAGGTTGTGGTTTGGATTTCCACATGAGGGAAACGCGTTGAGTTTCACCTCTCAACACCTAGTGTCCCGAAATTTGACGGTCCGTAATAAATGGAGTGTCTTAACACTAAATTTCCTCTACCTACCATGCTATATGGAGATACAGTATTAAGCTAAAAAAATATAACATTGACATATAAAATAATTTTGTCGAGGCAAAGCGTTGAATTCTGGCACTCGCAATACCTCCAGATTTCGGCGGAAAGTGGGGAACGGAGTATCTTAACACTAGCACTCTGGCTACTTTTCTTTGTGCGGGATACAGCGTGAAGCTGATTTTATTAATGGAAAATAAAAAAAACTGACCTCCCGTCCTCCAATTGTGTAGAACTCATCTTCCCCTCCAGTGTCACCAACTTCCAGCTGAGGTCTACCAGATCTTCCCTTACTCTTCTGGAAGGTCATCTTCAAGGAGCTCCTATATTTCTTCTTGTCTCTGTCTCCAACTCCGCGATTCAGTTTGATTACGGTTTTCAAAGTTCCAGTATAATCAGATTTTCCAGCTTTACCTTTACCCATTGTATTGTAATGGTTACCGTAAATACGTTCTTTCTCTTTTAATTTCTCTATTTTAGCTTCATTTGCTGCTTTATGCGTTAAAAGTCCTAATGTCCGGAGAACATTTTCTTTGCGTTTCTGACTTTCAGGTGTCTCTAATAATACATTGCTTGGACCTGGCAGGTTTTCAGTGGAATTCCTCGCCGATTTAACCTTGGAAACCTTTGGTTTGGTTTCTTCAGGTTGACTTGGACTCTTGATTTCCATTGGTTCTTCTTTCTTTTCCTCTGTTTTAATTTCTTGCTCAGGATTCTCTGGTTCTTTTTTTTCTGGTGTCACTTCGGCTATTGGTTTTGTCGTTTCCTTCTCTTCCACTACTGGTATATCACCAGGTTCAACTGGAACAGTGGTTTCAACTTTTTCAGTTTTCACAGAATCAGCGACAACGCTATCTAGTTTTGGGATTTCAGAGGTCAAAGATATGTTTTCAGGAATAGGTCTCACAGTTTCTAATGGTGGGGCGAGTGCCTCGGCTTCTATTGGTTGCGTAGCTTCAGGAGATTTAACAGCTACAGGCGTGGGAATTATTGAGACAGGTGACTTTATTTGTGGTGGCGGCGACATTATCTTCTCTATCGTCGCCATTTTCTCTTCTATCTCCACACCCGACTCGGAAGACTTCCTCGACAACGAACTACTTGATTTTCTTTTAGTAATTTGTACTTCGTTACTCAGTTTCGATTCAATGTTACGTGGTGTTATTGATATTTGATTCGAGTCTAATACGCTTACTAAAGCCTGACTCGAGTTGTTTGGATGTAATGTTGCATACTGGTGTAAATCTATTTGCTGTGCCGGCGCAGCCTTATCCACAGATTTTCTTATCTCAGTCAAAGTCACATCTTTGCCCAATGATTTCTCAAATATACTTATAGCATCGGATTCTCTTGAATGAGTCGAACTAGTTGACTCCTTTCTTGCACTAACACTGTTCCTCTTAATTAATGTTACTGAGTTAGGAAGATCTACGTCTAACGATCTTCGTACTTGATCTCTCTTTACTATTGAAATAGCAGAGTTATTTTCAAAGCAACTTAGTACATTTTCTTTTTCAATAAGCTTTTCTGGTGATCTGACAGGTTGTAGAGCTTTCAGAGGCTTAATGTCTGCTCCAGATTTAGGTATTAACACAACATCGTTAGAAACCATTACAGATTTGCTATCATTGGATTTGGACTCAGATTCTTGCCTTTGTCTTTTCTTGTCGAATTCTTCAAACTCTTTCAGTCTGTCCATTAGTTTGTCTATGCTGGCGACTGTGCTAGTTGGTTTGTATGTGATTTCTTGTCTATTTTCAGTACACTTTTCATCTGAATAATGAAGGCGTATGTTTTCGCTATCATCGTGTTTAGAAGGCGTGCATTCATTATTTATTTCAGTGATTGAGTCTTTGTCTTTAACAGGTGTTTCAGGTGTAATGATACTGTTGTTGTCCCCCAGTGGCTTAGACAGGCCGTAGAATTGACGCGCTGATTTAGTTTGCAATTGTTCAGTACTTGTATTGTTGGTCTCATTTGATATTTCTTGATCTTGATCAATATTTTGATCTAAATCATTGATGAGATCACTGATTTCCTTTGACAATGTGTCAACTGTCTCTATTCTGTCTTCTCCTAGCTCGTGTGTTATAGTACTACTATTTATACCATTCTTTGATTGGTTGGTGGTGATAGGTCTTGAAGTTGTGGCTGCTTTCTTCCCTCTTCTGGCTTTCCTCATATTTTTAGATACTTCTTTAGAGTTAAATGTTTTGGACATACTATTCAATATATTACTACGTTCTTGAAAGAGTGCTTCAGTCTTCATCAAATATTTTTCTTCTAGTTCTGATACATTAATGTTTTCTAACTTAATCCTATTACTGTTATTGTTGTCGGAGTCCAGAGATGTACTCCGTTTTAAGCTCAATTTCTTCTTATCTTTTTCTTTTAACATATTACTAGGCTCTGTATCTGTTTTTGTTTCTGTCAACTTTGAATCAACACTAAGAGAAGGCACTTTTCCAATAGGAGAGATCTGTACATTATTTTCAAATTCTATATCTAGTTCAGTCTTAGTTTTTTCTAAGTTTTTGCTGAGCTCACTTTCATTGAGTGTTTCGCTGAGGCTTATATCTGATTCTGTTATGTCTGAGCATTTGGATATCTCACTGCCATCTCTTGAACGAGATCTACCCCTTTTCAGTTTCTTACACTCTTCGGAAACCTCAGGAGCATCAGCTGGCTTAGGATCTGAGAGTAACCTCCGTCTTTTCTTTTGCTCCTTCATAACAACTTCATTTAAAAGATTGTTTTTAACTTTCCTAGGTTTCCCACTCCTCAGGTTCTTTCCTTCAAAGAGGGATGGACTGTTGCTCCTTTCAGAACGCATTGAGTATGGACTTGTTCTTGGTCCCAAGACTAAGCTACTCGGAGAGTCTCCTAACACTGACTTCATCATGACCATATCAGAACTGAGCCTCACTCTCCTGCCTGCTGTTTTAGGACTCGAAGACCTAGAGTTAGGAGTCAACTCATCAATGGGCTCTTTCTTTATCTCCGTGACAGGTATAAGTGGGATGGTATCTTTATCCTGTGCTATATCAATGTCTTTATTAGTTTTCCTGGTCCTCTTAACTGTTGCTCTAAGAACCTTTTTCTTTGCATTGGCAACTTTTTTAGTTCTTAATATTTTTGTTTTTTTAATACCTAGCGGTCTTTTCTTGACTACTGCTTTAGGCCGGGGTGGATTTTTCTTGAGTTCTTTGGATGTTTTAGGATCATCTTGAGGCTTTGTTTTTTCCTCCTCGTTGAGATCTGAGGCCTTCTTGCGGGCACGAGTCTTGGGTTCCACTATAGTTTCTTCATCGGGGCTCTTGTCTGGCTCCTCTTTAACTTGCTTAGTTTTCATGATGGAATGTGTGGTGAAGGATTAATCTTTTCTTCCGACATCAGGTTGCTGTTTGTCAGCTCCCTTCACTCAGTCAATCAGGGTTTGATCAAAGATGTTTCAAAGATTTAATCAATCTTTGGTAATGTTATTCCAAAGTTTTGTCAATATATTAAATATTATGACAATACTTAGAAATAAATAATTTATCTGCAATTCATGTAGAGTTGTAGAACTCTACTTATGTTATCCTTGATATTCAATTATATCTTGTCATTATTTACAGTTTGTGATATGCCATCTGCTCCTGAAATAGTGAAAAAGGTACACATTAATTATAATATATCATTTAAATCAAATTAAATACTTAAATAAGCCTAATGTTGCATTAAAATAATTATCTGTCAATTAATTTAACAATTACATTTGTTTTAGTGCTCAAGTTGGTTAAAATAAACATTATAACTAACAAAAAACACATATTCTCAATTACTTCAGCCACAAATTAAGTCACAAAGTGGAGGTAAACAAAAGCGATCAACAAGTTCTCGTTCATATTTCACCTATTTTAGCCTCGTAAATGTAAATAAATAAAACTTTAAACGTACTAGACGCGTAGACATTCACATAACGCGATAATATTTACGTTTACAGCGTTCGTTACATAGAAAATTGTAGCGGAAAAGCAATGAAAAGTCAATGTTTTTGTGAGCACAGTGGTAAGTGCATTGCTGTAGTGTATATGAGCAACGCCACCTACAGCTGAGCGATGCGTGTGCGTCGAAACAGAAAGCACCGAATCATTTCCCTACCCGTGGCGCACCTATGCTATGTACACACTAAATACTCACTATATATCCCTTTAAACAGCCAAAAACTTAAATAAACACTTCAACCAACACTCAACACGACATTATATACGTAAAAGTTCAATAAAAACACGCGTTTAAACTTAAAAAATGATTTTCTAAAAGCCCAAATGTATGCAGGCGACCGCCATAGTGTTTCCTTCGAAACGAATAATATAGTTCTTATTGCTTGTAGTCTATTCGCTATTCAAAATGGCGACCGTGTTGCGTTCACACCGCGTTTTTACACGTTTTTTTAATGGAAATCAGTCGAATATCCTGAACTATTGTGCTGATTTGGGTTCCGCGGGAGTTAGGCGATTAACACCGGTAATTATTGCGCTGGATCTGCTCTTAACGCTGCGTAATGCGCCTCCGACCGCGACATGTGACAGTACTATGGTTGTACACCCGGCGGCGTAGGTGCCTCACGTGGAAATAATCATTTATTATATTTATTTTTTTGGTTAAATATGTCATTAGTTTAATTGTTTATTACTTTTTTGACTGTTTTACTTCAATAATAACTTAACAGGGTCAACAAAATCATTATACATATTTTTTTCTGATTTTAACCTTTTTATTTTTTATTTCAGGTGCAAGTTCAAAGAAAATACTCAAGTTTCTCACAATCACCGTTTGTACATAAAATTGAAGAACAATACGATTATGAAATAATAAAAAATCCACCCGAATGGACATATGTGGAGAGATTGTTACCTTTCGAGACCATTCCAAAAGTTACCCCAAAAGATAATTACCCATCAGGATGGATACCACCGAAGGAAGAAGCGAGAAATTTATCCTATTTTATACCTAGAACAAAAAATCATGAAATTCCTATATATTTGTCTTTAACACATAAAGGCAATAGGAAAATTTCAAAGATTAAGAAAATAGAAGGGGATATTTGGTTAATGAATGATGAATTAAAAGCGTATTTAGAAAAGGTTAACAACCGTTACGTAGAAACTAGAGTGCATGAAATGGGTAAATTTATTGAAGTTAAAGGTGATTTTGTGAATCCATTAAAAGAATGGGCCTTTTCTAAAGGTTTTTGAGAATATGTAATTAATGTTAAAGAATAAAATGTGTATTTAGATATGAGTTTGTTTTATTATATTTATGTTTAACTCAAATCCTTTCAGTAATAGACACTATTCAATAATTTTGTTAGAGCTATAAAATAATATACTTATTTAATCAAATATTTTTTACCATTTAACTTATGAAATTAAGAATTATACGATACTTATAAAATTTAAAGTTTTATCAAACAACATTAATGACAAAATTAACATGTAAAACAAACATTCCGTTACCTTGTCCATACGTCCATAACTCTAAAAGTAACAAAAATAAATTAATAAAAATTTATACATTTTTAATAATATAGTATACAATATATGAGTATACATACATACACCCAATGTTTTCTATAAAAAAATGTTTTATAATTTCTACAAACAAAAAAAAACACAAACTAACCCTCACAAGTAATAAAACTAAATGAATAAATAATGAGCACGTTGCGACGCCAACTTGCTTCGCCCGCCGTACATGAAGTATGTTTCATATCGCCGCCGCGAGGGGCGCTGTGGACGGCGGAAGGTTTTACCTACGTAGCTATATAACATCCGTTGTTGGCCCTACACATATTAATTACCATCCACGCCGATATTTCTTTGTTTTTAACACATTTACCTACACTTTTCTATTAAAATCAACACAAACTTCGTCACTAGAAACTCAAAACTAATGTTAAGAGGTTATTTCGTTATAAAAAGAATTAGGTTATTTAAAACATTTTGTAATGTTTTATTAAGTTTATTAAGTTGACAAAACTCACGTTAGACATTAGTTTTCGCTATCTCTCTACATAATATGCGGTTACGTAAGCGTTTTATATACCTACCTATGTAATGTAAATATGTACAATCAAGGCCAAGTGCTTTCAGAACATGACGTTGCAATCAATATAAATAATACGGGGCTAAATTGTATATATTTTTCTATATATTTATAACTTTGATCGCTTTTAGCTAGCTAAATATTAACTTATAAACTCGTGTCTCTATTTAAATGGCTTTATATAACATTATTTCTAAATTACGTTTGTTTTTTTATTACGTAATCATTATCTAAGTATGGCGAATATGTTTTCTGCCTAAGATATTTTGAAAAAATATAATAATTAAGTAAAGAGTTTCTTTTGTGTTTAATTATTGAAGTTTAATTGTAAACAAAAATTATTAATTATTCAATTAAGTTAATTTAGAGGCCGTACAAATGACTGTTGATATCGAAACCTTTAGGTTACAAGTTGTGAAACTCTTTTGTTCCATAGACCGGATGTAAACTTTGTTTATGAAAAAAAAACAAGAGCCCGCTTTCGATGTTTTTTTGCTCTATGATATTTACGTAACAATCTCAGCCCCGTTTTGAAATTGAATACTGTATACATTTTGTATCCTAATAAGTAATTTGTTTTGATTTTATAGCTATATTTTACATGCGGCTTCACCTGCGTGGTCAGATGGAAATAATTTAAAGTTGTGTATGTTATACGACATTATGCCCCCGAGGTTGCTCGGACTGCAGGTACAGTATCTATATTGAAATATTCTACGCGATTATCCTCGATAAGTAATTATGAAACAAAAGAATTTCAATTTATTTAATTTCCTGAGATTAGCGCGTTCAATTAAAAGTATTATTCAGCTTTTTAATAGTACAGAGTATAGATATTCGTGTGAAATAAGTAACAATAGAACGTCAAGTATAATTTAATTTAGATAAACAATAAGAGTTTGATTAATAATAATAACTAGTACATAAACTTCCGACCGACTGACTTCAGGAAATACTTTAGGCGGAAATAAATGATATAAAATTTTGGTCATTTATATTTTTAGTTACGGGTAAATTCGTTTTAAACACAAATAAATAGGTAGAGCACAAGGAGTAAGGTTAATAATAAATAATTAACTAATGAAACATAAGCGTGTTGCCTCTATTAACATCTAATTAGAATCGGAATTCCAAGCATGAGTCAGTTATTACAAAGAAAGTACATATTATATTATAACCAAATACAAATACATATACAAATAGAATATATAAAAATAAAGCTATTATGAGGCCGCCGTATGGCAGAGGTTATCGTCGATAGTTGTGAGTTCGATATCGATACACATTCAGGGGAGGTTTTCCTCCGTTGTGTGTATCGATGTGAGTTTGGTCACTCACAGTACTCGAAAATTGGTCGGCGGGTCTTAAGATTAGGTTCTCTCTGTTTACTCTGCGATGCGGGAAAACGAGAAAAATTGCATAAAGCTATTAGGTATTATGTATTGAGGATCTGATCGTCTGCATTAGCGTATCGGGAGATATTTTCCGGAGGGGACCTGGACTTTAGCTTTAAACAGATATGTTTGTGTAAATGTTATTGTTTTTTTATTATTTTTTTCTGTGAAAAAAATGTTAGAAGTAAAACTTCTGGGGTGGGCACCACATAATTAAAGGGTTGGCCCGGCTCACCAACGAGCACCAGGCTCGCCCTCTTCCTTCGCAATGGTGTCGAATTCAATTTTGTATTTGTTTATTTTCCTGATACGATCATCGTCTATCGTGAAGTAGTACCATGGGGCATGGGCGGACCTGGCCTCCTGTGGTTTAGTGGAATTTCAATATAATGCCTATGTATATGGTAATGCTCATGTGTTTATTTGCATATGTAATTAGTTTACAAAATAAGAAAACACAGTTTATAAAAACAAAGGCCAAGTTCTGACGTTTTCCAACTTGATTCCATTCCAATTTTCCAGCCTTCATTTTTGTTGGTAAAAGGTTTAGGGAGGGCACGGACGCAATACAGTTTTACACGTAAGTACTTGTCACGAGGCAATCTATACCTTCACTAAAAAATGTGTATTTCATGAAAGTGTAAAAAACCTAAAAGCATTGTCTATTTTTTTAGCTTCACGCTGTATTTTGAACATAGAAG
>FAPP01034718.1:0-10838 GCA_001485965.1 Heliconius ismenius | reverse complement strand
CCGCAAGAGGATCGCTAGTTTCAAATAAAAAACAATAAAAAAATTATTTAATACATTTTAATGCAATATTACGCTATTACAGTTTTGGAAAAATAAATAAAATTTTTATTCGTTTGAGTCACAGCGCTTACTGGCTTTGTTGACCAAAATATGCTGATATTAAGACAATTTATATTTACAAAATAATGACCAAAGGTTACATTTACTATCGTGCATGAATAAATATATAAAATGATATGTCTAAATAAATTTAAATTCAAAATAAAAAAAAAAAGAAATTAGTATCTTTTATATGTTAAATAATTCCTTATTATTTTTATTATCATCATTAGCAGCTCTTTTTGTATATTTTGTTAAGAATTAAATATTTCAAATATTGATTGATAAATAAAATGACTATGACGTTACTGACGTTACTAAATAAGATATTATATAAAACATAGTAGCCCAGACCAGATCAAAGGGTCCCCAGACCTACATCATTTTAGCAAAGCTGAAATTTTGAGGACTATTAGTCTAATATATAGTTAAGTATCCGTACTCACTAACTCTAAAGTGGGGCCCATTCAGAGTTAGCGCCAAATAAAGGTACATATCTGTCTGGGATTTCAAACAACCTTTAGAAATTCTATCAGGAGTAAAGAAAGGCCTACGTAAAGGGTCTGGTAATAATAAATATTACGTTTGTACTTTGACGTAGGTGAGTGTACCTTAGCTGGCGTTACCGCTGAAAGGGCCCCACTTTTAAGTTAGTAAGTAGTCAAAGTCCTAACTACATATTGGACTTATTATGCAACTTATTGCTATTTTAAATTATTTTATGGTCATAGGCTAAGTTTTTATTTATCAAAAAATTCAAATAGATTTCAAATTTTAATTAAATATTTAGATGCTTATAGTATGTTATAACGTGTAAATGTAACCTTTTGGTTCAGCTATATACAATGTCTTGGCTAGTAATGCCAAGATTAATTATAAATATACAGTATGTTCTGAAATAGAATTATTGTTCTGTTATCTTATTCTCGAAAGGACCAACTTAAAAGTTATAAAAAAATTAAAGTCTTAGAGTCAGTAGTAAATAATATAAGTCTACAAAAATTTATACTAATTTAATTGATTTGTTATTACAATTTTAAATTATAAAAATAAAGTTGGACCTTACGAGGGTAAGCTTTGAAATTGTTACCTACAAACAGTGCCAGATTTAAATCTGAAGAAATAACCGTTCCTTAGTAATAAATAATATAATCGATATTAAACATCGATACAATACCTAATCGATATATCTTAGACATCTAAAAAGATTTTACGAATTAACGTCAATGAGATCAATAAACAAAGAATACAATCCAAATTATATTGACATTAGAAATCAACTGTTATATCACAGTTATGAGAGATTCCAATTGATATATTGATATTTGTCCACCGATTTGGCGATATTAAAGCTAAAAGATAAGGAAATTACATCCATTATATAGTTTAAAACTAGCTAGACAGTGCTGTTAGTACCACCAAATCACAATATATTCCATACAGACTGTAATTTAATTTGTAAATAAATTTATTAATCAATTATTATTCTGTGGTTATATTAAACATTACAAATCGAAGCTTGACAATGCTAGGCTCATGTTTAGAGTATTACTTTAAAAATAATAATAAAAAACGAAATATTTTACATAATATGAATATTATTATTAATAATAATTGTTAATACTTGTTGTTCTGATAGCGTCATAGTTGTTTGTAGGCGCAGCTTGTGCATGAAAATTGTGTATAAAAAATATAAATAGAACCATCACCTAGGTTATCTGACTAGTGTTGTTCAAGCACTTAAACTACTTGCCGTTTAAGTGTTCCTCCAATATGGCAAAGTCAGCGCGACTTGCACCCCCTCGTAGCAGCACTTAGCATATTACATATATATTAGTATCTGCCTTTCACGTCAAATAGAATATATGTTGAGAAAAAAACCTTAAGTACATCTATAAGTCGTACGCTAGGTTAGTACAAACAATTCTGTCTCTTAAAGCTTTTAAATAACATACAAAAAGTATACAATGACTGTTTTACGCAATCGCCTTTATATTGTCGTCGTCTCATAGCCGAAATCAAAGGAAAAAGTAACCTTACCTTAGTTTTTTGTATACTTTCACTATCAGAAAATCTCTTTTATATTTATATTTGCCAATATAGAACATATTATTTTTTTGTTACATCTATTATTGATTAACTACAAAAAGAGTCATGTAGCTTTTAATAAAGTTGGACTTTTGATTATTAAACTTGTTTCGTATATATATTTTTTTTTAAAAAAGTAGAAAATTCAGCACGTTGTTAATTTTTGAGCATTTGAGCAACTATCATATAAAGTATCAGACGTAATATTACTTTGATAGAATTTGGCGCTTCAGTTTTCGTTTAAATATTTTTAATACTTAGTGCCATAAATCACTTTTTAATTATAATGTGATCTAAGTATTATATTTATATTTGTTGTACAAGACACTAATAACAAATAAACAAATTTATCCAAAGAAGGAAAGAAAAAAATTTAGCAAGAAAGAAAAATACCTAGCATTTACTTAAATGCAAAGTATTTTTCTTGTATATTAGAAGTTCATTCTTGTATATTAAAAGCTCTTGCTTTTATATTAGAAGCTCATTAGTTTAATGACTAGTAAAATCCACTATCATACTCAGGCATACATATCCCAAATGGATCAGAGTTTCGTGAGCTATGATTTAGTATTACTTTTTAATTTTGAATTTTTGAGTTCCAGCGTTGCGTGACGTCCTGATTTTGGCGCGACATTTAAATTATCCGAGCGGGACAAGCTTGGACCCGATTTTCTTGAAATTTTCTACGCATTTTGAGAATTCTTTCTTAATAACTTTTTTTTAATATGTTATTAATAATTCCAAAGATAAAAATTCGCTTTTCCCCGAGACAAAATCCGACATTTCCTGGCTGGCTGGTTATTTCCATCTTTTCGGTGGTACTCACAACGCAGTAGGTAGGTAAGGTCACTATTTCATTACACAAATAGCACCATCTGATATACAAATTTTGAATCCAAGCCATAGCAGCGTGACTCGCCTTACCTAAATTCGTTTTTCAAAATGAGACAGTATTATTTGTAAAACCCGTAAGTTCACGAGACTTTTTCACAGTCTCTTAGCGTTTAACTTGATTTGAGCGAAAATATGTACAGTAGAGGCATATGGTTGAGGTATTTAAATGGAAACTAGACTACGTGTACCTTTTTAATCATCTAAAGCCCTTAATTAAATAAGTTTTTTTAACCATTTTCATAAAAGGGTATTACTAATATTATTATTTTTTAAATATATGCCAGTACGCTAAGAGTCTGTGAAAGATGTAAGCAGATTGATGTAAATAATATTTTTAAGGTTTTATTACTCTATGTATATATCCTCGATAGGATATGCTGTTTCGATAAACTTTTGATAAAACCTTTGGAAAGCCCTCCTGGAAAAGAAAAATGTATTGTTATTCCTTGTAGAAAACGAGTAAATAGACATTGGAAGAATTTGATTTATCTGTTCTTAAAAGAGCTGGTATGTCACTTCATCCAGAATTCAATAGTTTGTGGTGGTTTTTAAAATAAAAATCACCCACTATCATTATATTAAAAAAAACACAAGTCAAGGGTTGCAATATTTACGTTTGTTTTCACATTTAAATAGACAAATTTAGGGGAGGGTTGTATTTTAAAATCCTTAAATGAAGGATGTTTTCAGTTACATACAATACAATAGACTTATAAACAAATATTTCTGCGCTCTTATGAACTTAAGACAATAATAATAATAATTAAATATTTATTATTTATTTGTTATCTGTTATATTTATTTATTTTTAGTTTTTATAAGTTTTGGCGGAGACAGTCTCTACAAAATTCAAAAACTTTATAAATCTTACCCAACTGCTTCAGCAACAGGTCTCGTTGATTCTTGCCCTCTGAACACGTGGCAAGCGAATCTTTGCAAAGTTGGATGTTTAGTAATAAATCCTAAGTACCGATGGTCACGTGGGTGAAATGCGCAGAAAGAAACGTTTTTCAGTGAATAAAAGTAATCGATGCAAGGGCCGCTTCGACTTCGCTGTAAAAAAAGTAAATATATTGAGACAACTATAGCATTTATTCAGTTTCGTTTAAATTCTGAAAGGAAAAATATTTATTTTTCAAATGAGGATCACAAAGTTAAATTTTTCCTAGATATCCACGTCTTAGCAGAAAGCTTCATTATAGTTATATTTGTATGACGAGAATAAGGAGAACAAATTATATTTTTACCTTTTATGAGAAAAACTCTATTGATTTTTTTTTACTATATCTACTTTTCTGGAAATTTATGTCTAAAAAATAAAAATCTGGTATAGAAAATATTCCATATTGATAATTTATTTATTTGAACAATTTTCTAGTAATATTTGTTTCCTAAGGAATTACATAGAGAAGTAAAAACATATTTTTGCTAAAAATATCTTACATCGGGCTTTGATCTATCAACCATCCGAAGACCTTGATCTGATACTTCAAGAATACACGGCTGAGCCCCAGGATCTCCACTACATTCTCCTATGATCTTCTTAACTGCTTGGCAAACGACACCGGTACCTTTGTGTGCTAATGTTTCTACTGAGCCCATGTACCTAAAATTGTTTCATAATTATATTTTAATATTTTTTGATATATTTTAATTAATTTTCTAAATTTGAACAATTTCATATTTCCAATTAATTTAAGTATTATAATAAGAATTATACGTAATATTTACCCCAATAAATATCGCTCTCGTTTTACTTTGGCATTTGCAGGATCGAAATCATTGTAATCCATGTCAACAGCGTAAGCTGACGGAAATATACCTTGCTGACCAGTTCGTAAATTAACGCCTGTAATTAACGGCAAAAGCATAATTATTAAGTAATTACATATATTATTGTCTTTTGTTTGAATACTTTTAAATATTAATCTTACCTTCACACCATAAGTCATCAGCTTCTTTTTGCACATAAATAGGGTCTCCAATCTCAACTTCGATTTCATCATGGTGCCTTGGATTGAATTTGTGTAGGCCTCTGTGTGTTGCTTCTAGCATTTCTAATTGATTGTGGGGAACCGTTGTCATATTACCAGCAAAGTTAACTCCGCTAATGCTGCAACTTGATGATGGCGAAACTGTAAATCGTCAAAATATGTTACTAATTTTATATATAGCTAAATCAACACTGAGAGTAACAATGATATCGATTAATCCATAAATAAGATGCCGGATGTTATTTGTACAAGAAAAAAGGTTATTCTTGTTATTTATATCAATCAGGAAAAATAAAATATTTTATAAAATAGCAATGTACCATTTTGCTGCAACGGTGTTGGCGATAAGCTTTTTGGCCCTGTATCAATAGGCGAGTGTGCAGTACTGTGTCCACTATCGACGTCACCGAGACTTTGAAGTCTTTCAGAATCTGGACTAGAGTCTTCATCGAGAAGATAGCCACACTTGAGAACAAGTAAAGGTCTTTGGCATCCTGGCCTTATGAGAACACCGGTTAAAGCTCCTAATTCATCAGCTAAAGATGCAGGTTGATTAGATGAAACTACTGCTGCTGAAATTATTAAAAATATATGTTTTTTTTTATCTTATATATAAGCGATATCTATCTTATATATAAGATGTATATTAAGAGTATTTTTCTTGCTTTCTTTAAAATAGATTTCCAATATTTTTTAAATACTGAGTGGAGAACGAGATCTTAATAATTCTTCGAGATTTTTTAAAATAATATTTAAATAGTTAATTTCGAACTAAAATGGATTTATCCCAAAGTATCACAAAGGGCTAATGTTGTATATTTGCTATTTGTCTGTTTTATTATTGTTTTACTTAATTATCTATTTTTTTACTTACTTTATAAAATGTCAGAATAAAGTGTGCGTGCGTGTCTATTATATTTCTTTTTTGTATTATTTTATTTTGTATTGTGGTTATTATCGGAAATGTCTATATAGGAACAAAGTGTCGGCACACTTTGTTTTCAGGTTATCTCTGCCTCCCCTGCCATAATGCGTGAAGGTAAAAAATAGTTATCATCTATTGTATTGTAATCGACTTAAAGCTGCTCGAGTAGATATTAACTTTTATTATGTTACCACATGAGCTAAGCTTATTTATTTTATGAAAGTATTATTAAATGAAAAAAGCTCAATTGAAATATAATTATTTAAGTTGTGCCTCAAAAAGAAATTATATTTGACAGGCAAAAAATATCACAACTTTTGTCTCTAAGTGTTAAGAGGAATATGAAAATATGACGGTAAAATGACTATAGACTGAGATCCCAGAGCCTCCAGACCTACATCAGCAAGGGTGAAATTTATTTTGATATATTTTAATGGTTTTACTATATATAGTAATATAGTAACTAATATCCTTAGTAATAATATTCAATTAAATTTCAAAATTATTATGATAAGTCTTTTTAGTATGTTATTATTGCAAAAATATATAAGTATCTACATATCGAATTGCGATTTTTATCAAAAATATAAATGTTCACATAAATTAATATACATTTATATATTTTTTGACAATAGTGTATTTATTTTACAAAAGATAATTAACTTTAATTTTGTTAAATTTTAAAAGAACGTTTTTATATGAAAGATATGTTATATACACAAAAATAGTTATACATCCTCGTATATAGTATACATATATACTTACTTTAGAATTAAGGACAAGAGTTCAAATTTAATATTAAAATTCATCAAGAACTCGCTAGCTCACTTTAGTTTTATATAGTAAAATTTGCGGAGTCAATCGCTTAAGCGCCGTTGCATTTATATTGATATAAGTATATATGAGTTCGCGTTTGGCATATAAAAAAATGAATTAATATAATGTTTACATATAAATTTTGACTTACATTTTCTATTCTTAGGAATCTCTGGGAGTTTTCTCCGTCGCCTTTCACCAGTTGCAAAAGATTGGTGATGAGGGCTATGCAGTGCGTCAGGTACCTCTTTTTGAGGGACAGGAGAAATATCTCCGTTTCCAGCGCTCGCTGTTTCGCTCTCACCAACTTCCTCGTCAGGCGTGCCTTCGCTTTTCGATGACGGCGACTCATCTTCGAGACCCACGTTTGGCACTAATCTGATTAAATAAAAAAAAAAACTTTTATATTTTTTTTATATTAAACTTGCTACATTTAGTATTGGTAAATTTCAAAGAAATAAAAAATAGATATTAAATCCACTTACGAATAAAAAGGTGTCGGTGCCTTTATATGTTGTGGCAATTTATCGAAAACTCTCCGAAATTCCTCGAATTCGCTGTCGGCCATGTCGAAATTGCACCTGATGTAAGTATCGGGTGCGTGCATGCGCGACTTGAACTATATCGATCGCAATTCAAATCCAAAATGAATAGAATATTCTTTGCGCATGCCCAGACTAAATGCGTGCGCAGCACAACCCCTCTGGCTTCGAATATGTCACCCCTGCTATACTTCTTCTTACGTCACGCGATTCAATTTGTGAATCAGCGGGAAACCCTCGAGATGTTATTTGACTTGTTATAAATTATATATATATATATATTTAAATTTATTGTTTAAATATAACATAATGGGTCAATTAGAAAATGGCACATACTTTTCCTTACTGTATTACTATTTTACTTTACTTTCTTTACTATACGGATATAAGGATATAAGCTCGGTAGAATGTTTATTATTCGTCTGAGACGAGTTCGTTCATTCATCATAATTAGTTTTTTCTATCCTTACCAGTCTAATGAAAAATAGCAAACATAGTCTCTTGTTATGTAACAGGCAAAGTAAAATAAGGCGGAGAATAGAGCGTCTTGACACTAAGTTGTAACTTACTTAAACTAAATATAGAAGTTAACCGAAGTCCCGTATAAATATAGGATATTCATAAAGATCTTTCGATAAATATAAATTACTTATATAAATGATATAGAGACCGTTGTGGCACAGGGGCACAAGCGTGCAACTACAAGCGCGGTAGTTGTGGGTTCCCTTCCCATTCGGGGGAATGAAATCGGTTCAAGGTTCAAGTGTTTAATAGTAACGGAGTGTCTAGACTATAGTGCGTTTATAAAAGATATTTTGAAAGGCTAGATATATTTTTAACATTAAAATGAAATATTTAAATAAAAATGAAATTTAAATTAAAATAGTTCTTACATTTTTTTAAACTATAGACAAAATTATTAAATTGTTTTACAGTTTATAAACTGTTCAAACGTTTCTTCTACTGCGTTATTTACACTTACACTAACCCGTAAAACGATTTAAAGCCCGGTTTCCACCACAAGAAATGAGCGAGTTCGACGAATTCCTTTTATATAAAATAGGTTTCAATTGATTCATCTGTCTTTCCCATACGACTATTTATTGGTAGAAATATAAGTGTGCAATAAAAGGAACATCTCCGCTCGCTGTTGAAATCTGTAAGCGGGCATAAACGTGTACTAACTGCCTGTTTTAACTATCTTTAGATATTTCTATCTATTATTGAACGTCTTATAGCACAATTATTGTATGATGCGACAATCTTTTTTTCAGAATTACTAAATATATTTTAAGGATTACCATTAATCAAAAAGAAATCGAAAAGATAGGTTCAATAATAATATTTAAATATGTATAATTATGTTTTTATATCAATAATTATATTAAAATACAATAAATATCACCTGGCCGTAAGTAGCGTTATCGAAGCCATTTCAGTGTTATGACAGCATAAAACAACATTGTTTGTGGATTAAATTGTCACATATGAAATCTTCATAACATAAATATTGTATAACACTTACATAATAAATTATTATGATATATTATATAATTAATTATTAATAGCATTTTTAACCGACTTAAATAAAAGGAGGCTATCATATAAAAGAACATATCATACACTTATCATATTATTTCTAGCACTTGTAGTTTCTGATATTTCATGATTTTCGATTTTATATATATAAGATAGATATAAAACAAGATAAGGGGTACATATAGTCTTAGTAATGGTCTTATTACAACAAAATCTGGTCTAAACATCATATTCGGTTCAAGTACTGCAGACATCCTGACGGCTTGTGGGCTTTACTTGTTTGTTTCTCTCTTAGGACGTGCGCCGGCTCGCCTCATCGGGATGAAGGAAGGCCAAAGTAAATACTCAATCGTTACTGTGGTTCGCTTTTATTTTTAATTTTCACTATATTTAAATTGTTTATTAATTTGTCTAATTATTAGTTTTATCTTCTGTATTTTTATAACATAAAATAATAGTTGTTTTAGGTACTATATTATTATGAATTCGAGAATTGATAACAAATGCAAATACTTATATTCTCCAATGTGGGCTTCAGGTTGAGTATTTAAAAAAATACAAATATAAGATTGTAATGATTTTTTATATGAAATACCTATAATTTTTACTATTCAGATTTTTCCGTTATTTCTATTGTAAGTTCTCTCTTCGTGCCAAATTTTATAACTGTACGTCCGCGGGAAGTACCCGGGTTTTAATTATTGTGATTTTTATACAAAACGCTTGCTGAAATCGATATTTAAATGCTCTTATCTTTTGATTGCGTTACCTTTCAGCTTGATACCTCTACGCGATCTCGAGATAAATGATCTTGACAGATGGACAGACGGACATTAAAGTGATCCTGTAAGGGTTTCGTTTTTACTTTTAGAAGTAAACAGGGCCTAAAATTTTTATAATACCTAAAACGTAAATGTATATGATCATATACAATTTTTAATAATATTTTTTAACGTCCTGGTCGGTTTCCAGGAGACGCAGGTTCGAGTCCCGCTTGATTGTTTTACTAACATTATTTTGGAACTACTTACAATTTACAGTAAATTTATACTTCTATCCTATTAAAAACATAAATATCATGTCATAAGAGCGAAGTTAAAGTTTTTATTGACGCTCTAGGAGTGGACTAACAATAAATAATAATCACACATAATCATACTTCAAACGGGCGAAGCCATGAACGGATCTCTAGTATTTAATAAAATAGCTTAACCTTTTCTTGGCTAAATTAGGTCCAATTGAACGGTAGAGTTGGTTACTTAAAACCTATATATTTGGGGTCAGTTGTGAAACTATTTTTTTATGAAAATAAATCCTTTTACTATTTGTAAAATTTTTATTTCATATAAACGATTTCATGTTACTAATATATTATCCATCAAAATAAACGTCTTTTTCTAACTAAACTGAGATCATTCCTTTTGATCTTTTAAGTGCATTTATAAGAAAATATAGGACATTGTTGATAAATGATGAAGACTGAATCGCAACAATCAGCGAACGTTTCTCGGCGTCTCGGAGGAAATTGAGTTAAAATCTCCTTTCAATGTTGAATTGTGGAATATTTGTATTAGATGTATTTTACACGCCTTATCTCTCTATAAGGTCGTTGTGGCGCAGGAGCACGTGAGTGTTGTTGTAACTTGAGGGTTGCGGATTCTATTCCCATTGGGGAGAATGAATTATTATTTAACTGAAGATATTAATATTTTAATTTCTTCTATCTGACACCAAGGCACAGTGTTGAGTTCCGCCACTCAACACGCAATGCCTCTAAAAATTCGGCGAAAAGTGGGGAACGCAGTATCTTAACACTAGGTTCTCTTTGCCTCCTGCTATATGCGAGACACAGCGTGAAGCTGATTTTTTTGAAAATATTTATAAGAAAACAGAATAAAATAAAAATTTAGATTTTTTTAATCCTATATCTTATGAAACAAA
>FAPP01034563.1:965-11034 GCA_001485965.1 Heliconius ismenius | reverse complement strand
ATTTGAATTTGAATTTAAATATGAGGGATTTTAAATGTAAAAAGGTACATATGTGGTAAGTGAGTTATGGGTTCAAACCCATAACCATCTCGCTTGCGTTCTTGTTATTATTATAGTATTAATTCTTCTTAATCTGGCGCCAGACAGTACTATATAAGTAAATATTATTTATTTGATTATATTTACTATATACTATATGTAAGTAAGATATACGCATATTATGCCATTGTAAATATGACAAATTGTTATTATTAGAAGCCAATACAATAATAACATTACCTTTTCTTTAGTTTCACGCTTTAACCCGCAAGTAGCAGGATAGGCACCGAGTGTTAAGACATTCAGCTCTCCACGTATATTTTCGAAACATTACGTTTAGAGCGGCGGAACTTAACGCCAGGCTTTGTCTTATTACCCGAGAAATTAATACATATACGACCTAATTTCTACCTCCCTCTCAATTCATATATTACATATTATTATTATAATCAAACATCAATTCATAACGTCTCATAAAAGAGCGACAAACATCTTCCAGACATTTTTAATATAAAAATATCTGTAATCTGGGCCAAAAATCTTTTTTTATATCAGAGAAAGCTCCATACAAAAACAAACAAATAAATATAGCCTTGGTGTCAACCGAGACCTTGGATTGCTGGAGACAGGGTCAAGTTGCTCCGGCGTTTGCTATCTAACGTTCTAAGATACTGAAATGAAGATATGATCTGCTTTTTCTTTCAAGCCTCGGTGGTAAGTTTTGTAAGTGTATGTTTGTCCGCGAATATCTCGGAAGCTAAAAGTCATATTGAGATGTTATTTTTTTATTGGAATAAGCTATGTTACTTGAGGCTATCACTGTGCAATAGGGAACGTTTGATTGTAAACGCGATGGATGTGGGTTCGATTCCAACTTAGGATAATGATTATGTTTCCTTTTTCAGTCTGGTGGTCAAGCGCTACGTTCAGTACCGCCATCGCCACTCCTAAGTCCTAACTCTAGGTTCATTATGCGGAAAAATCATGAAGGCGTTTTTTTTAAATAGCATATCTAATCTATAACATTTCAGTATGACGATCTAATGATGATGATTGAAAATAGAATATATATAAACTAGGTTCCCTCTGCCTACCCTAATACACGTGAAAACGCGTGAAAGCTATCAGATTGTAGCGTGAAACGTATACATAATTAATTTCAAGTAAAACATTATTTAAAAGTCTCTATAAAGCAAAAGAGATTTTAAGATGTTCTCAATCACAAGCCTACAAGAAGTAGATGTCAAGGTCTTACTTTGAATAACAAAGCTACGGCGTAAAGCTCGTGAACTAAAATGTATATACTGTATATGTATATGGGGAAATTTCTAGCTATAATATTGTACGTGGTGGTTGTCGGTTCAATTCCTATTCGAGGGATAGGGTGGGCAGAGGAAACTTAGTGTTAATTAATAAATTAACCCTCCGTTTGGGCAACGTGTAATTTCGAGATATTACGTGTTGCATGCGGCACTTAACGCCGCGTTTTCTTATTACCAGAGCGAAAAAATAAAAATATTTAATTTCTCTAGATGGAATACGAACTCACAACCGTGTTTACCGTCCTACGTTGTGCTACTGCCTTAACATTTCAGAATAATCTTTAGAATTTAATCGCACGTGTAAGGTATGTTTCATATGAAATATCACGCGACGTACTAGAATTATGAAGAAAGTTTACACTTTATATTGTATACATGTATATAGAGTGTATTTAAATAGCGAATATGTTTTTTTTAGCTTCACGCTGTATCCCGCACGTAGCAGGGTAGGAAGTGGGAACCTGGGAACCTAGTGTTAAAATACTTCGCACCCAGTAAGATATTTGATTTCTCTTCTTTTAGCCAAATTCTCAACGCATTGCGTGTTGAGTGGCGGAATTTAACGCCGCGTATTGCCACGTTACCACACCGAGAAAGTTCCGCCTTCGCCCGCTTTTTAAATAAAAAAATATATCTTCACGCTGTACCACGCACATATCAGGGTAGGCAAGGTAATCTGGGAAGCTACTGTTAAGAACAGTTTGTTCCTCATTTTTCATCCAATTTCTTAATCATTACCTGTAAAGTGGAAATGAAAAACTAAATCATGCCCACGTATGGAAATCGAACCCACATTCTTCACGTTTACAGACTTCGCTTACCCACTGCGCCACAAAACCTTCAATGATTCTTCTATCCTTTTTTTTATACTTAATTTTATAAAACAAAATTCGAAACAAAATAATGAAACATTTTTGTGGTTTCGCTTAAATATTTAAGTATGTAATTAGTGATAAATATGATTTGACCTTTGGTCGTCGGACTTCAGGGTCGAGCCGAGGGCAGTTCATCCCTGAAAATAACTTGAGGTCACTGAAAGGTTATGCTAATATATGTTGACGGAAACAGAAAACTGCTATGTCCTTCGTTTGTTATATTTTTTTTCTTACACGTTGTATCCCGCATCGTCTGTCGTGAAAGTGAAGAATTTAAACACTTAGTTCCTAGGTTCCCTTTGCCTATTCTCAGCGATAAAGAAGTATAGGTCTTATTTCTCCAAGCCCCGGACAAGTATGATTTGGTTGGGAACATAAGTTCTGGTTGAAAACTGAGACACTGGGTTCAAATTTGTAATTTCTACAATATTTTTAATAGGACCCCATTTTATTACCGTGAATAGAAGCATAATTGACTCTAGGAAAACTCAATAAGCAATATTCCAATTTCGAATTTAAGCACAAAACAAAGTGCCATAACACTAGATTATTTCTATAAAAAAAACAATAAATGTCAAAAAAGACACTACTAGGCTGCACAGTAGCACAGTAGAAGTGTATTACAAATCGCATCTGGCATTCGAAATTGAACGGAATTGAAAAACGAAGTTGATTTCCGCCAGAGTTTTCCTGTTTTTGATGAACTTACTTTGCGAGTTCAAACGTTTGAACGTCAAACGCTTAACGCTACTACGGATGTATATTATGTATGCAGAAGATTAAACACTCTTTGAATATTTCAAAGAATTTAGAGATTTTTGCCGCGGAAATTGTAATGAAAAGATATATTTTGGGGTTCCGTAACCAAAGGGTAAATCGGGAGCTTGTTATTAAAGGTTCTGAGGTCTGTCTGTCGGTCACCAGGAAATGAATAGAAATTTAAGTTATGAAAATTTCAACTGTCAATAATAATGGGATTAGGTAAAGAGATTACAGTGTTAAGACACTTCGAACACTAAAATATATCATATATATACTCATAGCTGTACTGAACATAAATTATTGCTAGAAATATGAATATCCCGAAGAGAATTAATCATACAGCAAATATACGTTTTTACGACTCCCCCGAGACCGCTGCATGCTATTAGATTAGCCTAGATTTAAGATTTAAGGGTATTGATTTTGTCTAGATATCTGATCTGGTCTAGGTAGACCTTGAGGTCTATTTTAAATATATTTTCACAAATAATAAAATGAGAATCTGTAAATTATTAGCTTAAAATAAAGTTGTGGGTTTCTTGCGGCGGTTCTTCTCAGGTCTGAAGCAGTAACTTTAATGAACCGGTGGTAAATTATTTGACGTTTAAAAAATTTAACTTATAACTTCTAATTTTGAATAAATTGCAACTTTTACTCTCCGCCACCCATTTTAAGTGTTGGATAATTAACTTAGGGAGTCAATTGTCTTCACTAACTTAATTTTAACTTAACTTACTTACGTAACTTGAATTTGTAATACAAAACTTTCCCGTTACTCAATAACTGAGAAACAACGCATATAGTAACTATTGTATTAAAAAGTTTCGAAGTTAACATTTATTTGGGAACGGAAAAGACGGGATTTTTTTCATTTTACATCTTAAAACTACTACTTACTTATATGAGACCTACAGTTTAGGTATCCAATCCAGGCCTTTAAGTATCTAACCCAGGTACCCAGGCTGACCTTCTTGCCGCACGACCATCCATCCATTCACAATGACAGCCAAGCTTTTAAAATAATGAATAGTGACACGCAATCCAGTCAAAAGTCTTTGAGTAAGCTTTACGTCGCCTCCTTCGAACCGTTAGTTCAGTTGTCCCCGGAGTATTTGTTTCCGTTTCGACATTTACTTGACAAATACTATGTTTATAATATAAGTTTTATAATGGATTTTAGTGTATTTTTCTGTGTGTGTGTTTTGTTTTTGTTAATGACTTTATCTATACTTATATTATGAAGCTGAAGAGTTTGCTTGGTTGAGCTCACTTATCTCAGGAACTATTAGTTTGAATTGAGAAATTATTTGCATTACATACAATAAGAGGCGAACAATATATATATATATAGAGAGGTAAAATTGGGGGGGGGGGTCGTTAGGTTTGAGAGAATGAATTAATATTTAATAATATTTTCGTTACTTCGCTCTGGTACCAAAGCAAAGCACGCAATGTTTCGAAAAATTCTGCGGGAAGTGAGGAACGGAGTGTCTTACCTCTAGGTTCCCTCTATCTACCTATCGATAGCTACAGCGTGAAGCTGAAAAAACGTAATTGAAATTTTAAAATAATTTCATTTGTACATACATTTTCACTATTATTTCACTCAATTCACCGCAACCATTAACCAATTTGTCGCGCAACGGCTAATTAATTACTTTACAATGAACTAAATGTAGGTGAACGGAGCGAGTGTGTAATTGGCCCTTTTGGCACCAACATGTCCCAATATTGAAGGCGTCATGGCACAACGGCACTGCGTTACTCCTTGAACGCGTCGGTTATGGGTTCGATTCATATCAGGCAAAATGAGTTTCGTCAATGTTGTTGAAAACAAAGTAGAGAACGGTTGTTTTGATACTAGATTTTTCAGGGCCAGAGGGAATAAATTAAAATATTATTAAATAATAATTCATTCTCCCGAGTGGGAGTCGAACCCAAAACTGTCGCGTTTACCTAAAATATAAAACGAATGCGCTAAAATTTTCACATAATCATATGTGAAAATTTATAATTTAACTTCGAGCCGCCGACTGTAAACGCTATATAGCTGTGGGTTTGATTCTGGCCAGGGGAAAATAAACCTTTATTTTCTCCGATGCGTGAGGAACGAAGTGCCTTAACATGCCTCTACCTACCTTTGAAAACGGAGAATACAATAATGATTAAAATGGAAAATAGGTAGTTTACACACCAGGTATTATGGTACACGAAAGCGTAATAATTCATTCATTTCATTTTATCTCGACGGCCTCAAGCCTTTCTAACGGACAAAGGGCCTTTTGTAAAAACCGACAAGGTACTGTTAGCAATGAAAATTATATTTAATTTTATTTTTCTTTATTTCTATTTAAACATCATAAAATAACTGGATTAATGAGTACATTAAGGCTTCACTACACAAATTAAAAACAATATTCAATTATTTACTTCTCCTCGGCTCTTAATTCTTCGTAATTCTATTCTTTAATTCTTCTTAATTTATAAAGCTGCTAATTTAAAAAAAAAAAAAAATATCTGCATATAAATAATTTTCGTTTTAATATATCCGCTACCGCTTACAGCATGTTAAGAATGACTCTTCTACTGTTAAGATACTCCGATCCCTTCCTTTCGTTCAATTAAGTAAGAAAATATATAAATAATGCAGTCCCCAAACAGGAATCAAACTCACAACCGGTGATTACAGTTAACTATTGTGCGTGACGACGGACTTTAAAAAGATAAATTAGTAAAAGAAAAAATTATAAGAAAATAATATATTATTCTTCTGACCCTACAAGCTCCATCTCAATTTGGTTGGTTAATGCTGACGCTGACGAGGCACTGGTATTAAACACTTTAAATATCCAAACAACTTCATAAGTAGATGAACTTATATTGAGGTGACTACTAATTCGAATTCCGATAAAAGCTTCTTTTTTAATGAAATTTCTTGTACTTTTGCCTTTAAGAACTTTCTGTGAATGAGGAATATAAAATATATTTGCATTATAAATGCATTTTTTATCAGGGTCAGTAGAGGTAATATAGTGTAAAGACAGTCCGTTCCCTACTTTTCATCGTATTTTAAGAGACATTGCTAGTTTAGTGGCGGAACTCAACGGCGCGCTTTGTCTTTTTACTCCCGACAGATAATTGAACCCACGACCGTGTCGTTTACACACTGTGCCTTTTGACTAACTTATATATATAAACTCATGTTAAAACACTTATCTTAAAAATATCTTAAATCTTAAGCTCACCTTATCTTAGCGTATAAAGATTTTTTCTTCTTCATTTTGAAGGGAGAGCGAAATGTAGTTAAGTCAGCGCATTCATTTTCAGTATTTTTTGAAATGTTTTAATTTCATAAATATTTAGATAATATTATTATAACTATATGTTTTTCCAGGTGGGAGTTCTACCAATGGGCGCAGTGCGCAGGACGAGGGCGCCGCGGCTCGCCGATATAGCCAGGTACGAATTCTATTGTTTTTAGCTGTATGGAAAACACGTTAAGAAAAATGGCCTTGTTAAGTAAAGTTAGTAAAGTTACTAGACAATAGACATGAATGAAATTCGGGCCTTTTTATAATCTAGATTAATTTATATAATTAACGTTTTATTTAAAATTTACATTTGAGGCTAAGCGTGGCAGTGATGTAGCAAGGAAATGTATAAGCAACGGTTGTAGATTTGATTTCCACTTGCATAAATGAATTATTTTATATTTTCGTTAACTAGGGAATTGAGTGCCTTAACATTTTTCTGTCTATCCTGCTATAAGCGCGAAAAACTAAAAAATAATTATTATTTAATATAACGTGTTTGCAAAAAAATAAATGTATATCTCAATATACCAAACCTAACATAATAGACCAAGCCAGACCTTCAAATCAACAGAATAAAAATAAACGTATATATTTAAAATATCCCATTCCGCGTTGCTCTCAAAGTTATTTGATTGTCCTTTTGTTATCGAGCTCAAGAACTTCCCCACTTTGCATCTCCGTGACCCGGGAAATGATGTTTCACACGGTGTCCGGGGAAATTAACCTTCAAAACAACATATTATGGTAATTTTATGAATATTTATCGTTAAGATAATAGAATGATTACATTTTTTAGCTTCCTGCACTTTTCACATAAAGCTGGCAGAAGGAACTTAAGGAAAGTGTTAGGATACTCCGTTCCCTACTTTTCGCCAAATTTTGGATGAAGTAAATTTCGGAAAAGTATATAATAAGAAAAGTATAAGTAAATAGTATGTATAATTGTATAATCACAATAAAAAAATAAATAATTGGTAGACAACTCAAGAAGCATTTCTTATAAATTCCGATTTTATTTATTTAATTTCTTTGCTTCAATAATATTTAGTTCGACATTCACATTACAATAGCAATTTTACTTATCTATTAGTTAGACTTTTTTTGACGTTATAACTTAAATAAACTTTAACCTACATATTTAGATAAAGACCATGTACCTACATAAACATTATTTTTAACAATTTTAGCGTGTTATTTTTAGCTTCACGCCGCATATAACAGGGTTAGGTTAAGGGAACCTAAAAAAACTTTTTTAGAAAACGTATAAAAATTTGAACCTATCAGGATCTGAACCCGTACTTATTGAACACGTCCATCTATTATACTTATTATATACGTATGTACACATATATTCTGTAATACAATATCCCCAGTCTCCAGCACATAGCAGCTGCTCCTAATGTGATTCTTCGCGCACCCTTTGTTTGTCCTGCAATATTATACGTATTGTTCTCGGACTCAGGCTGTATATGGTTATACTTCCGGTTTTACTTAAAGACAATATTATGATATGCTTTTGTATGTGTCTGTAATCGCGTCGGTTGTAGGCTCGATTCATACTTGAGGGAGGGAATTATTTTCATTCCTTCGCGGCATTGACTTCCGCCACTCAACCCTCAATGTCTCGAAAACCGAGAACCCTAACATTAGATTCCCTTTACCTATTTCAGCTGAAACTGATAAAAAGACACTAAATCCTCATTCTTTGTTATTTGTAAGTTGTTAACAGAGTAAAAGGGCACTAAGAAAAGGACAAAAAATGGATATGAATCAAATAGATTCAATTTGAACTCATATAAACCAAACCCATAAACAGAAATTACGTCAAAAAAAATATAAAGAGTTTTGGTGACAAAGGCAACCATTTTCCGGATGTTGATGAAAGACAAAGGGCACCGTGAAGGGAATCACCAACAAAAGACGCCTTGAAGACAATTAATTGTACAGTATTTACAGGGAACGTAAACTGGTTATAGTTCGATTCTCACTCGAGGCAATGGAATATTTAATATTTTTATTTTTTAGCTCTGATAACGGGGAGAAGTGCGGCGTTGAGTTCCCCTTCCTAACACACTCAACGTGCAATTCCCCAGAATTCAGAGAAAATGAGAATTAAAAATAGGTTCCCTCTGCCGATACGGAGAAGTGCGGGATACAAAGTGACGCTAAATAAAAGTTAGAGATAACGAAGAAATTTACAATTTCGTTACTACCCAAGTATTGTTCTTAAAAAGTTAGCATTTCAAGAAATATATTCGTATCTCGTATATACTTCTTACATTGAAGTTAAAACTAAAATAGACGCTGTAATCAACTTCATTATTCTCACTTTGTCTCAATGGCAGTACTGGACCTAAATAATCAACATAAACAATCATTAGTGAACTTTCTACTGTCCTAAGCTTGCGACCCGCCGGGGCCAATATTAGGACATTCTGTTTCTATTAAGTCACTTCCGTTCCCCACTTTTTGAAGGCATTGCATGTCGAGTGTTCAAACTCAACGCCGCCCTTTGCCTCTTCATCAGGGCGAAGATATGAAAATATTAAAATAAAAAAATCTTTGGAGTCTGAGTCCTGCACCCCGATTAGCCTCAAATTTCCAAACCTAAGTAGTAATCGAACCTACAACTATCACTTTTACAGTCAGTGTTCAGTGTCCTTTAACCGCTAAATTAATAGAATTCAACGATAAAATATACAATAAATTAATTAATACTACGTAGGTAGTTGGGGGTTGCTGTTTAATGAAAAACAAATAAGTATTAATTAGATACTCTCTGAACTTTAGCTTCGTATGAATAGTTTAATACTGCGTTGAGGACAGACGGCGACAGGTTGTGGGTTCGATCCCCATTCGAGGTAATGGAATGTTTAATATTGGGATTGAGTTCCGCCTCTCAACACGCAATGCCTCCAGAAATCCACTCCAAAGTGGATTTCAACACCGCGCTTTGCCTCATTACTAGAGCAAGGAAATAAAAAGCAATACTATAAAGCGTAAAACCAAATAATCAAAAACTGTGTCTCAAATGGGAATCGAAGCCACAGCTATCACATGTCCACTCAGATACTTCTCAAAATGAACTACGCTTTAACTTTATTTTTCCATCCAACGAAGAAAAAGGTAGGTATATAAATGGATTACTTTTAGCTAATTCACTCACTAAATTGCCTGCAATTTAACGTTAGCTGTAAATGAGGATGTGTTAGGTTTAATACGATTTTATTTGCCTTTAGATAAATGTGGTTTAAATTTATTTTTTACAGCTTCACGCTTTTTCCCGTAACTCGGAATAGGTTAGATTACCTAATCTACTAACTAACCTTAGATTCACGCTTTTTGTCGGTTAAGTAAAGTATCTTTGTCTTTGTCCTGACACCAGAGCAAAGAAATGAAAATATAAATTGAAACAAATAAATAAAGTGTTTAAATATTTAGACGCAACATTTTAGATATATTCATATTAGGCGTTCGTAAGAAAGGAGTATCCTAACTCAAGGTTCCCCCTGCCTTCCCTACTACATTGGGGATAAGCCATGAAGCTGCAAAAAATATAGTATGAGTAGTAAATAGAGTAGTTTTCAGTCAAGTTGTATAAAAGCTTATACAGAATGTGCAATTTTGATGTGAAAATTCTATTATGTCGGGTCGTTCTTAGACGGTACTGATATCTGGGCTAGGGTTGTATTCTCTTTAAATTATAGTTATTCTTTTCATTTCCAGTATTTGAGGCCAATCGTGGCGCAGCGGCACA
>FAPP01034417.1:203-10611 GCA_001485965.1 Heliconius ismenius | reverse complement strand
TTGAGCGGCCACGCCCATACGCACTAGAATAAACTTGACTATCAACAGTGTTGTACTGTGGTCCTCGTGATGCCGTGAAACCATTAACACATAATTCTTCTTGATTAAGACACTGCACTGCACTGTTTTTTAAACTTCACTCATATTCTGGTTTTCAGCAAAGATCATTTGATATTAGGATTTTTTCTGTTTTACTTTGTTTTCCACTTTACGTTCGATTTCGAAACTTGCAAAAGTGTATCAGAATCCAACATTGACCTTTATTCCACTGTAAATAATTATTAAGGAAATAAAAGAAAAAAAAAAGTACGTTTATAAAATTATTTTAAATTGAAATTATAGGCCATCGCCCGCCCGCTATGTTGTATCACGTTCCCGTATAAATTTTGGTAAATTCGTTTTAGTGTTCCATTACACCCAGGAATCTTACTAAATTTGAGCTACTTTTAATAGTTTTTTGTTATTCAGTTCCACAGAAACGGAAGAGTTTTAAGTATAAAATCTAGTCTACCTAGTCTACATTAAGAGTGCATTTTCCCCTCCGCCCTTGATTGTCCTCAACCATGCCTTTAAGGCACTTTTCTACCTTTGTTGAATAATTAGCTTATGTTACTTTGTCAATTAGAATGATGGCGTTAAGTATACAAGATAGGTGTTCTTGTTGGATGGTAGGTGTGGTTAGTAAGTTAACTAAATTAAACATTTTTAAATCTTAGATCTATTGATGTGGCTTTTTTTTATATCACACGTACTGACTGACAACATGATTATGAATATTCCTTATATTTGAATAAAGACTGACTTTTACTCCTCACTCAGACGGATCGTTCTTATATGTGCCATATTATATATTATATTGTGAAAATAAAAAAAAAATCATTGTTAGATGTTAAAGATTAATTCTCGTTTCGACTTTATAACATTTTTATGACATTAACTTATATCTTTATACTATAGGCTTGTTTAAAATTTTTTAATAAACAATATATTGCTATTTCAATTCCAAACTGGCCGCTAAGTTTTTTATTATTTTCACCATCAAGCGTACGGTGTCAAATGTCATTTTAACAGCCATCTTGTTTTTTGCTCCCGCGTTTTTTGCATCGACGGTCAGTCATAAAAATTATTAATACAGTAAAATTTCAGATTAGGTGGTATTAAATTCGAAACAAAGCAAGGATTTAATTGGTAATTCGTGTCCGTTCCGATATTTCGTCGCTACTTTATTGTTTTGTGCTGTAAACCTGATGCAAAGGCGGCGGACCATTATGCCGGGGGAAATTTTAAAATCAATTAGCCAATCCGTTTCATTGTTTTCGAAGTAAAAATAACATTACAGAATGAAATGAAACACTAAATAAAAACAAATAAATCCTGTTTATTGTGCAGATTATCTGTGTATAATTTAGCAATTTATTTTAAGATACAGATAAATTATTTACTTACAAATAATACATACCAGTATTAAATTTAAAATATGTATAAGAGATGAAAGTAATACAGATTATAATATATAAGTAAAACTAAAATTAAAATAAGTACCCATATCATTTCTTAAGTAAATTAGAAATAATTATTTACATCATTGCACCGCTCACAAAATAGAAACCAAGCTGTTCTGTTTTTAAATCTTTAACACAATAATCGATTGCTTATTAAAAGTCTCGCTCGGATGTTTCCATAGATTTTATTATAATTGATAATTTAAATTAACTTACATTTTATATACAGACTATTAATACTATTTTCAATAATAACTTATTGTATTTAAAAAACTATTCAGACAATAATCAAAATAATCGATATGTCACTGTCACTAATTGCTACTTAACTAAAAAAATTGAAATCGACATTGCTACAGATATTTTAAGAATTTACAAATCGGTTTGTTATCAGAATTTATATTTATTTCAGATATTATTTGTATAATGTATAGGAATGCTCATACCGTAGAGATAAAAAATTAAACATCTTGATAATTTATCCTAAAAGTATTTTAAAAACGTATGAAGATGCATACAAGTATACAATATGATAACAGTAACAAAAAACATATTTTATCAGCAGGATCTGATCAGAAGACTTCGATGGAATCATAGTTAGGTACTTTCACTTGATAGGGAGAGGGAACCTGGAAACCTAGTATTGACACTCTTCGTTGCCACTACGACACTTCCGTTCTCCACTCTTCACCAAATTTTAATTATAAAGAGACAGGAGGAGAATTTATTGGTTATATACTAATTGTTATAAAATACCAGTATCATAAACACTTCTTTTTAATAAATGATAAATGCACCTCCTTATTAAATAGTGTTATTTATCGATATATATTCGTATTTTATTTAAATATTTAAGTAAATAATACAATTTATGTAAACATAAAACTAATTGATTGGTATTTTCAAGCATCTAGCCTTACATAGTTTGTTAACAAAAGTAAATAATGTCGACATATTTTTCCCCAGATATTACAGAGCCACTTGTGGTTAAAGAAAACATTGAGAAATACCAAGTCGTTTGCTTAAATACGCCTATTTCTATAAATAATGCATAATATAGCAGACCATCAAAATAAATAAATGTTCACTAGAATTTTCACTTCGAACTTGACGAACTTAGTCTAGTAAAATTTTATTAGAAGTCTCTAGTAGTCTCTTGTAGTAATCATTGTATTTTTTTACTAGTAATAGTCTAGTGTCGGTGGTGGTCATAGCGCGTGCGCGTGCGCATGGTGAGTCGCCGGCGGCGGGTGCGGCGGCAGCGCGTGCTGTGTGCTGGCTGCGTGCTGGCGACCCTGGGAAATATTGATTATTAAGTAACAAATAGCTCAAGAGACTTAAATTAAGAATTAGACAATAAACAGTTTAAGCATTTCAGATAGTTTTATCTAATTATACCTATTACCTTTTTATATACTGCTATAATTAGACTTTTTAATAAATCTATGATGTAATATAGATAGATTTTATATTCTACTATGTTTAGATGAAATTTAAATCAAATTTTTACTTATACAAATTTTGTACATATGAACAATTATTTATTGTTAATAGATGATAATATAAAAAGTGAAGATTGAATCCCACATTATACCAATACTCACTTGTAAATAGACATAATAATCATACGGCTGGGGCAGCGGCCAGCACCTCTGTGGCGGCACGGTGTAGAGAGGAGGCACGGGGTACAGGCTCCCTCCCAACTTGTTCCGTAAGATACGGCTGATGCTGGACACGGAAGGCACGTTGTACTTGTCGCACACTCCGTCAGCTAACAGCCTGTCGCGGATCTCCCACGCGAATATGCCCGGATCCTTGGCTTTCAGTTGTTTTATGTATGAAACCACCTGTCATCATATATTTAGTATAGTATCTGTGTACAAATGGGAACGTATTTATGATTCTTAAAATCATAAATACATATTCTACAATATATATTTTTTTATCAAGTATTTCTAAGTTCTTGGTAGGTTATTGTTAGTATGAGGGAAGGAACCTATGAGGGTGTTAAGATATTACGTTCCCCAAATACTGTAAGATTTTCAAGACATCGCGTGTTTAGCGTGAACTCAACGCCATGCTTTGTCTTCTCACCGGGGGTGTGAGTCGAACCCACAACCGTCGTCATCGTTTACAGAATTGTCTTTTTAATATTATGTAAGATTTAGAAGTGATATCTAACTTGGATTTAGAGTCTTAAAGAAATAACACAATCAAAATTCCAAACAAAAAATGCAAAATCATAAATATTAAGTATTTTTAAAGACATATTTGTTATCAAAAGTAAAGTTTCTGTCTGTACCATTGTCTACTGTAATAAAAAAAACAATCCAATACAGATTACGTCTTCGCAGATATTATGTCAAGATAATTTTTATTATACGAAATGCTGTAATCGATACAGCTATTGATTGTGAATGGCAGCACTTAATAAATATATTATAATCTATTTTAGGCGTAGTGACGTTAATCAGAATAGATAAAGGGTAAGATAATTTCTGAGTCAAAATTAATGACGTAGTGCAAGATTGAAAATGTAGATTGGTCTTATACCAATGTGTGATCATCATTAGATGACTTCTGTCATTTAAAAAAATCGAAAGCAGCTTTCTTTCTTTTTTTTTATTTGTCCGCTATCTCACCTGGTGGTAAGTGACGATGCGAACGAAGGTGGAGCATGCTTGCCTAGATAGTGCCTATTCACTCGTTCTTTTTTTAATTTCAAATGAATATTTAGGGATATAGATAGATAATTGAACGTATTGCATTCCCTCGAGTGAAAAACAAACAACTATTACCTTAGGCGTGGTGACACGAGGTTTAGACCCGCCGATGGCACCAGGCAGGATGGAGCCGGTCTCGTGGTACCGCGCCAGTATCTTGGAGACGCACCCGTGAGACACTCGCAGCTGCCGGCTGATGTCGCATGGCCTGGAGATAAAGTGATTAGTTAATTTATGTTGCACTTAATCATTTACTACATATTTATTAACCGGTCTCAAATTTGAGATCAATCTTGAGAAGCCGTTTTCATTCATAAATTATAAATCTAGAATGAAAACGGTATCTCAAGATCAATCTCAAACTTGGGAGAAATTTATAAATATGAGTGTTAGACTTCAATTAGGACTATGATTAAGTTTGTGTAAGTACCCACTTGATGTCAATGTTGTTTAAGATTAAATAGGCCGTTAGTTAATATTTCTGAGTGTAGCTGTAAGTAGTAAAGTCGATTACGAGTAGAGTTGATATTGTGTGTTGAATGGCGGCACTCAGTGTCCCTCGAGTGGAGATGGAACCCACAACCATCGTATTACCCTAACATCTTTGTGCCTCTGGGTCTCCACATAAACGGATGTACGAAACTATAAGGGTTCTGTTTTTGTCATTTACGAACGAGGTATGATTTCAGAATTTGTTATAGAATGGTTTTTGTATCTTTACGTAGCCAGCCTTAATATAACGGAGTCGCCTTCACTTAGTTCATATTTAGAGTAATACACGTCTGTATTGAGACGTGTATATCAATAAATATTGTATCTATATCTCTAAATATGTCATTCGTCGTCATTAAGTCTCTTTGAATGGAGCTCCTTGACTCGATGAGAATCAATGCTCATAACGTCACAGATATATAACTCAAATTATTATTTGTGAAGTGTGTTACTCCAAAATGATGTAGACAAATTCCTGGTATAACTATACTTAAAACTAAAAAGTACAAAAAATATTTACTCAATAAAACTAATTCGGGAGACAAGAAACGAAACGTATATGTTTTCTACTACCTCTATAAAGTATATGATTTTTATGAAGATACTCGTAATGTTGAAAGTCAAATTGACATCATAGATCAGCCTACACGGACAGGACAAATTGCCGACAGACAAAATGGCGATAGGACAACAGATTTTCCGCTGGTAGCTATCAAGTGACACTATTTGTATTATATTAAAGAACTAGAGGGGGCCCGTGCGGGGCTACGCCCGCTTGAAATAGAAATATTAATAAAGAAATTGAAAAGTAAAGATTCATTCAATAGTGAAAACCGCATCTAAATCGGTTCAGCCGCTTCAGAGATTAGCAATAATAAACGCACAGACAAACAGACAAAAAATTTAAAATCATTGTTTTGGGTTCTATTACGTTAATAAAGGTTCCCAATAACATTTTTTTAAATATCTTCCAAGTACAGAAACCGACGCTCTTACGATTTAATTATAAGTATAGATATAGATAAAGATATAGACTAGCGGCCCACTCGCAGTTTCGACCACCTACTTTTATTATAAAGCATTTTCCAACAGAATGATACAGTCAATCATGAACAGATTCGGCCTTAAAGAGAACGTTGAATTATTTCTATTTTACATTTTCTCGAAAAGTATAAGTCGAAATTACATACTATAAAAACTGCAGTAGTAGTAGTCTTTATAAAATTTCCTTGATAATGAAATAGCTTTCGATCGTAAGTTTCAATATCCAAATAAAAAACGGTGAAATATCACCATGCAGTTTTCCATTATTTTTTGTCAAATTATGCCTTATTGCAACTTATAAGAGATAGATATAGGACTTTTCTTTAGAACTAATGAAATAGAATATTTTTATCATACAATGTACTGACATATAATTAGCTATTTTTGCAGCGCACGCGCTAAAAGCAATTCGATGACATTTTCTGTTAGTGTTTCTATTATTTTCTATTATTGTTACCGATGTATTTCGGTATTAAAGGCTAACTAAGACTTACACTGTAATGTTATATATACAATAACTTTAGCCTATAGCATTCCTGAGACATGTAGCTTTTATATAAAACAAAAAAAAAGCTTTTAAAAAGTAAATCAGAGTAGTACATCTAGAGATCTTAGCGTATAAACAAACGAACAAACTCTTCCGCTTTGTTATATTAGTAAAAATATACTAGTGGAATTGGGTGGAAAGAAAGAATAATTATATTATATCAATCATTTATTTTTTCAATTTAAAATATATATTAAAATCTTTTTCAGTCAGTGCTCAAGCTTTTCGGTTTCTTAGTTAAATCAACGACGAAGATAGTACGCGGGATAAGCAGACGCGTAAGGGTACGCGGAGTAGGCGGCGTAGGGAGCGCTGTAAGCTGAGTAGGCAGAGTACGCTACAGGTGCTGAGTACGCTGCAGCTATAGGCGCAGAGTACGCTGCGGCTACAGGAGCTGACACCAGCACTTGGGGCTTCGCAGCGGCGAAAGCCAGGAAACAGGCGAGGAACAACTGTAAAAGTATATTTATTATTATAATAGTTAAGTAAAATTAAATATTTATGGTTAAAATATATTTTATGATGTTGCTAAATAAAAGAGATTTTAATATTATAATTACTTACCAGCTTGAACATATTGTTAATTTGTTTTTGATTAATTTGTTGTAAACAAGTGAGCATAAGAAATGCGTTTGATGCTCAGTGTTGGGCTTCAAGTCGTTTTATAGTTCGCTTTGATTTACCTTCTGTTAAGAAACAGCCTTGCGGCGCGTGTGTAGAATTTTAAAATTGTAGTAGACTATAAAAAATATTTAAAACGTATACGTACTTACGCTTATTATTTTTCAATTTGCTTTAAAGTAATTAATTTGTGTTCTTTATTTTGGTTTTTTGATATTTTGAAAATGTTACACTACACAAAAGGAAAGAAAAATACGGTTTTACAAAACGTTTATTATATATATATGCTTATCGCATATACGATATTAAAAAATATCGTATATGCGATAAGCATATTTTTTTATTCAGATGCTAAAAAAATTCTTATTTTGAAAAAAAAAAAATCACATTCTTTCTTCTTTCTTATTTTAAATTCTTTATTTTGAAATTAAAATATTATTTTCTATATCTTAGTTGTTGTTTAAATTTGTGGATATAAGTGTTGTTTTAAAGTCAGTTTTATTTTGTTTTCGTTTTTAATTTAAAATGATTGTTTGTTGTTGTTAGAAAGACTACTTTAAGAATAGGTATTATAATAATTAACCTTATATTGTCCACTGGTGAATGTAAAAATTGAAAAAATAAACAAATATATATGAATAATAGAAACTTCTCTTTTTAAAAAAAGAAGTCGGTTGAAAAGAAAATTAATTTATTTGAAAAATTTCCTTTAACATTTATTTTACATAAATACATATAATATACGTAATTACAATAATTAAGTATTTACTTTAGATATTTATAATGAAAACGCATTTAAAAAGATATAGTTTCGCAAACGCTTTTCTAGCCTTGTCATACAAAAACCAGATTTAGATATAGTATAGTAGCAAAGTGACTATTATATTTTCAAGTGACAAAAATCTCGTACATAATCCTTATTTGGGTTTTACTCAACCTTGACCTTATATTGTTCAAACTGTGGTCCAGCGAGGCTGTGCGTGACAATATTTACGAATTAGGTTCCATAAGGATACCCGTCTATTTATCCGGCAAGTCATACATCATAGTTTCTATATAAATAGAGAAAAAAATCAATCGATGTTATCATTGTGTTTTGAATTCTTTAACGCCTACCTTCCTTATTACACCATCACTAAAATGTTCAAATACGTGAGTATTGTTGATAAACTTAACAATAATTTGATTTTGATTTGGAAAATTGTTATCTTGATTTTTTAGACAGTGTCCTGCATATCAGGGTAGTCGGAGGGAACCTAATGTTAAGACATTTCCCACTTTCCGCCAAATTTTCGAGGCATTGCGTGTTAAAGTGCGAAACTCAACATAGCGCTTTGCCTTGTTACCAGAACAAGGAAAAGAAAATATTAATAATAATAATAATTAATTCCCCCGAACAGGAATCGTACCCACAACCAACGCGCTCATAGTCACAGGCTTGTGCCACTGCTTCACCATGTCCTCCACGTCAAAAAGTAATCTAATAACTGTTATTTGGTATTTGTCTAACTATAAATATTATTTTCAGGTGTTATTCGTCGCTCTTCTGGCTTTTGCTGCAGCTAAGCCTTTCGTAGTGGAATATCCAGTATCATCGATAGCATCGGTGGCCTACTCGTCTCCTGTGGCTGTAGACTACGCATCACCATACTATTACCCCGGTTACGCTACCGCCTACGATTACTCTGCGTACTCTTACCCCTACAGCTACTTTGTACGTTAAGATTTTTGTAATGTATTAATTGATACCAAATATATTTATTCCCACCTATGCCTTGATTTTTAATGCTTGTTTTTCCATTAATTTCCAATAATTATTTATGTATAGATTGGATATATAAGTAGGTACAATATTTCTTTTCTTTAAACAATTACTTTTTTTTAATTTGGACTTTAAATATTTAATGAGTAGAAAATTGCATTTATAATACTATACAAAGGAAAGGATAAAAATGTTTCAATGGAAATTCAATTTAATTTTCACAATTCTTGAAGAACTAGTAAAGCTGATATTGCGAAATACTCTTATGGAAGTTTATACGCGTCCCTTTCAAACTTGTTGCGTCAGTGTTATGGTTCGTACTTTGTTTTGACTAAAGGAATATATTGTACATATAGAGAGAAAAGCTTATATAAAGTATAAAAGCTGGTCAAGTGCGAGTTGGACTCGTCTATCGATATTGATTCAAAAAAAAATTGAAAATTTCAAGATATTTCAACAGGAAGTGTAAATTATAAAAAATAATAAACTTAATAATAACTTCTTTTGAGGTACGGAATCCTAAATAAACACAAAAACTATTTTTGTTAATGCAGAGATTGCTTACAGCTAAAATAATAATATAATGTGAATTTCAAAATATTTCAGCAAAAAGTCTTTAGACAAATGTTATGTGAAATCATGTCAGTCGAAATTTGATTTTAGATATATTTTTTAAATATTATATACAAAATATTCAAAATATTCATGAATGTGAATTGGTTAAAACAAGTAAATCCTAAACAAAGTCAAGTCAAATTACGCACATACTGTTTGGTATAAACAAGTCGTCAAACCACGTGTAGACTGTAGAGTCCATTTCCTATACAAAAGATTAGCCTTGAAACAATTTCTTTGTCTCGATTTACATACAAAAGATGTGAAATACGCGTTAGTTATATATGCGACTCAAACATAAGCTTTTGATTATGTGATTAATTACGAAAACTACCCTATAATGTATACAAACATTATTTTATTTTATTTATTTATTATACAGAAAACGACAGCATATTTACGAGTATAACTAGTTATAAAAAAAAACTTATACAAAAAAATAAAGCCAATTACAGTTTATAAATATTAAAAGATTTTTTTCACAAAAACATTATAATAACAGTAGGTACCTAATAATAGAATTCAATCTGTAAAATGAAGAATTCGATCCCCACTCGAGGAAATTAAATATTTCATGTCGGAAAGTGGGGAACGGAGTGTCTTAACACTAGGTTCCCTCTGCCTATCCTGCTGTGTGCGGGATACAACGTGAAGCTGATTTAAATTATTTTTATTTTAAAAACATCATTTTTAGATACCATTTTAAACCTGTTCTAACACATTCGGTGTAGACAAAACCCAATACTGCACTTTATACGTGCGTTGCATAAAAAGAAAATATGAAAAGTACGAGTAAGAACAAAATGAATGAATGAAAGTAAAAAAATAATGTAAATTTAATTTAAAGAGAAAATTTGAGAGTATTATGTAATAGAATTTGGGCGGTACAGTCGCAGGTGACATGTAGGTTGTCCGATGCAGATGTTGACGACATCTACTGCCCTTATTACGTAAACACCTGCTAGTGATAGAAGTATTTATGGATGATAATGATTTGTGATTTCGTTTTTAAATATATATTTTTTGGAAAGTCTGGCCTTGTACTACGATAATGTACCATAACTATGACGATAATGTGTGTAAGCTTCACGCTGTATCCCGC
>FAPP01034341.1:0-10607 GCA_001485965.1 Heliconius ismenius | reverse complement strand
TATATATATAGATATAGATAAAGAGTTTGTTTGGTTGAACGCGCAAATCTCAAGTATTGTCTCTGATTCGAATTGTTCTATTACTATCCAAGCCCATCTATAGAGGAAAGCTATTATATAACATTTCAACGAAAATTTGTTTTTCTAAGATTAAAATCTGTCCAATTTTCATTAAAAAAATATATTTTTTAACATTTATTTAAATATTTTTTGTATTTTGTAAACAATTTACATACTTAACTATTTACTTTAAGGTACACTAAGTTTAAAGACAATGTCGCCATTTAAAAAAAGATGTTTCATCTCTTTCTAACATAACAAATATAAAATGTAAGAAAGAGACAGATGTATTTGATTGTTACTTTTTTTTAAATTTCACGATGCCATTTTATATTTTTGGTTCGAAATTGAAAATACAAATTGTTTCTGTGATAATAATGATAATTAAATTTAATATCATAGAATCTATTTCTTTTTTATTTCCATCCCTTTAAACTAACAGATAATCATTAAAATTCAACCTATAAACAGTTATTAATAAGTTTTTTTTTGTACAGATAGTCTATATCTGTACAATCTATTATATACAAGTATATTATAATAATATTATTTATCTGTACAAAAATATACGCTTTTGAAAATAATTAGAATGTATTTACGATAGTCGTAAATTCGATTTTCAAAAAAAAACCGCGATTAAAACAGAAGAGTGTCATAAATTTGACGTATCTGTGTAATTGTATATGTGAGTATCTGTATGACTGTCTGTGGCATCGTAGCTCCTAAACGGATGAAGCGACTTAATCGACAGTGTTCTTAACCATGATTCAATAAAGGATATATGTTCAGTCGTTTGAAGATTATCAGCTCTTTTCTAATTGTTTTTTTACTTAGTAGAGTATTTTGTGTTGAAATTTAACACTATACTTCTAAAATATATAAAACACATACCTAAATAGTAAGATATTTTATTTTTATATAGTAAACAAAATATTAAATAAAACAAATATCCCTAATTCCAGTAGCAACCGGCTATCTCTGGTTTGACGTACATTGATAAGGATGGAAAATATTGTGTAATAATGGTTTTTAAGTTAACTAGAGAACAATTATTTATTTTTTTACACAAACAATTATTATTTAACGTAAAATTTACATTTCAGGATTTGAAGCCGTGACTTTGTGGTCATATATTACAGCTAGCCTATAGATGTACCTTTATTATTATTTGAAGCAATGTCAAAACCGTCCCCACTAAGACACCTGCACCCCTCACTTCATGTCGAATTCTGGAAGCAAGACGCAATGTCTTGAGAGACCAGAGCGAGGAATTGAAAGTAAGAATTGAACCTGTCACTTTTATTATAGTCACGTGCTTCCGCCCCTGCGCCACGACGGCCTCAAGGAATTTATTTATTTAAAATGATACTAAAAATAGATAGTTATATATTTTATTTTTATCAAATTAAATCTATTTTCAATATTTCTTAATGAAGAAACGATCGTGTCACTGAAATAGACATTTAGACATTAGTTAGACTGTAATTTGCTGTTGGTATTTGAGCCTTACTTTAAGTACATAAGGTGCATTTTATAGAATGTATTATACAATTTTGTTCAGAGATTCTAAAACTTATGTAGTAAAATTATATATTAGTTTATTGATATAATATTTCAAAATAAATCAAGTGGTCCATGGCCTAACCGTAACATGGGGATTGTGGGTTCGATTCTCACTCGGTAGAATGAATTATTTTCATTTTCGTGCTCTAATATGTTGAAGCGTGGTGTTCCGTCAATTATAGACGCAAAGTCTTGAAAATTTGGCGAAGTAGTTTTACCATTAGATTACCTTTGCCTACCTTGCAACACAATTCATGTGTTGTGAACATGTGTTTCTTAAGGATATTTCGGTCCCAACTTTCTGTAGGTATAATTTTCGTAATTTTTAATACAAGATGAGTAAGATCTTACCAGAGTAGAAAAATGGTAATAATTATTTAATCCCTCGGGAAATGACCGAATCTACTACTATCAGGTTTACTGTAAATACTGTTCCACTGCGGCATACGGCCGCAAAATAATTGCAAATCTTTTTAAACTGAAAATAATATCAGGGTTGAAAAACATTGCAATATTTACAGAACATATCTCTGCACTGAATTTAAATCCGTTTTAAAAACAACCTTAACTTCATATAAATAAAGTTATAATTTCTACATCAAAATTTAAAGCAGGCATGTTATATTTAATTGGAAGAATTAATACCCTTTATCATTCAGCGTAAGTTCTTCGACGGTGATAGTCAGTTCAATTTAAAAGTAAATTGTTATAGTGTTTTGAGGAAATTTAACATAAAATTGGTAAGAACTATTAGTTTTAAGCATGTATATTCTTAAATTACCTAGATATTTTTAAGATAGTGTAAGCAGAGGGAACCTGGGAACCTACTGCTAAGACACTCCGTTCCCAATAAGATATTTTCGTTATCCACTATCCACCGAATTCCGGAGGCATCGCGTGTTAACTAGTTATACTTAACGTCGCGCTTTGCCTCGTTACCAGTGAGGAAATAAAAATATTTAAAATTTAATTTCCTCGAGTGGGAATCGAACACCACAACCTGTCGTGTTTACAGCCGCGCGCTTGCGCTATGTAGAGGTTGATCACTACCAATTTAGCTACGTTCATTTGCTTATCTCATCATTATTGTTATAAAAAATACACTTAAACACCACTAAATTAAAGAGAAAAACTGAGTGACCTACCCGTACCTCTACATTCCTAAGAAAATGTATAAAAAATAAGAAACAAAAATCATACCAACCGAATTGAGAACCTCCTGCTTTTTGATGTCGGTTAAAAATTTAAATAAGTCGTCTGTTCGGGGAATAATTTTATTTTAATTTATTTTTATAAGGTTCACACATCATTCAGCATTATAGTATATAATATAGGGTAGGCAGAGGAAACTTAATGTTAAGAAGTTCCGCCGGGCTTTTGCCTTGGTTCACTGAGTGGAGAACGAAGCCACAACCGTCACCTTACAGTCACATCCTTGTATGCCACGACAGCCGACTATATATAAATTGTGTTTACTAGCCCTGTTGTATAAACTAAACTGTAAACAATTTCCTTTCATTGTTTTAACTCACAAACCATTGATAAATAGACGTTATAATTTAAAATTTAACATTTTAATCTTTTTATCTGCATTATATCTACATAAAGACAATGAATATGGAAATAACATCTTTATGTACAGAGTTTGTGTACCGTTGCTTTCTGTAATTATATTAACAAAGTAAGTTGTTGTTAATAGTTGGATACGGTGTTCCTGTTTAGGTTTTCGTATTTCTGGGGTTTCTGGGGGATATTTCTGAGGTATAAAATTAAAATGAACATTACATATTCGAGCACAGAAAGAATTAAGCTTCTAAGTAAACGCAATCAAAAGATACGAGCATTTATATATCGTTTTTGTTGCATTTCATAAAAATTCGCCGCGTTTTTAAAACCAATAGCGTACTTTCCAGGTATGTGGGCGTATGTATGTAGAATAAATACAATCTAAATTAGTTTACTAAGTTTCTAAATAAGCAGACAAACAAACAGACGAGCAAATCGTTTACCACATCTTTATAAGGCCCTTATAATTATCATATTTCTTTAATGTTAAAAGCAATTGCATTTTTAACAATAAAAATATTTTAATCATTTGGTAAGTGTAATACTTGAAGCCAGTCGTGGCGCAGGGGGCACAAGCCTGTGACTAAATACGTGACGGGTTGTGGGTTCGATTTCCACTAGACGAAATGAAATATTTAATATTTTCATTTCCTCGCTCTGGTACCAAGACAATGCGAGGCATTCACTTCCGCCACTCAACACGCAATGTCTTCAGAATTCGGTGGAATCGGGGGAACTGAAGTGTCTTAATGGGAACGGATTGTCTTAACACTAGGTACCCTTTGTCTACATTATAATGTGAAAGATACGTGAGGCTAAAATGGGAAGCTGGAAAAAATCGAACCTCTACCTGTCTAGACAAAAAAACTGTATTACATTTAATCTGTGCTGTAGAACTCAAATCTCAGAAGTTAAATATCTTATCATATCTTGTACATGTCATAAACTAAAATAAACAATGCATTTTATATAATATAAGTAAATAACAGTAAAATCCTTGCTGTTAGCTAAAATATTATGGCAATATTTTAGGTATTATTCATGTCTATTATTAGAAAATAATTAAATTAATATGTAATTGAAAAAAAAATTAAAAATCACGCTTTTCTAGACCAAGTGCTATAGAATATGCTTAGATTCTATAAATTATATAAGCCTCTGAAGAGCTCCAATAGTCAGGTCCTGGCTCCGTCATACCACCAGCTCGTTGATACTATCAATATATCCATTTCTTTAGTCTGGTAAAAAGACGAAGCCCAGTGTTCAGTTCCGCCACTCAACACGCAACGCCTCGAAAAAAAAAGCAAACACGTGTACACTCAGATACTTTATGATACACCACTATGACGTCAATTAAATATTTAACACTTACATATATTTGTATATTGTATATAATAGTTTTATAAGACGTTTAAACTATGATTACTGTTGATTGATACTAATTGGAATGCATCGCGCAGTCGCTTTGAACTAGACCCGTCGTCGGCAGTGATAGCATCTGGTTTAAATTATCTTAATCGGATATCTCAGGTTCTAACCCGTGCAGAGTCAAATATAAATCTATACTAATATTATAAAGCTGAAAAAAATACAACGTGCTAATGAAAAACTAATTTTGTTTCGATATAATCCACAGTGCAAGGGGTAAGAGTTATAGGATAAATTGATTTAAAATGTACCAATCGCATACAATTGTAAGCTATATTCAATTGGCTACGCAGACGAAATCAAGTAAAAACTAGTCATTTATGAGAAATAAAGCGTGTAACTGTTAGCTAACATGAAATCTAACCTATCATAAATATTAAAGTTTGTTAGGATGGACGTTTGTTCATCTTTCACACAAAAATACGCAACGCGACATACGACTAACACTTAAACCACATGTTATGTAAAGTTTAAGCGGGCGAAGCAGCCGGCGGATCACTAGTAAAATATAAATACTTTATTTTTACAGCACAGCGATATCAACTTCAAGTTTTTGTAACCAGAAAGACGACAGGAAAAGTGTCTTTTAAGGGAAAAAGTGACTTCGAGAATGGAATCACATGAGAAGACGGACAGGATCGTGGGTGAACCCCGTGATCTGGAAAATGTTGATTTGGAATTGGAAAGAACTAAAGGTATTCTATATAATATGTTATTTTATATACCTGTATATAATTTTTATCAGTTACACGCTGTGTATGAAGCAGCTTTAAAGCACTTCGTTTCCCAGGAGCCATCGATTTTTCGATAACTTTTATAAAAAAAATAAATAAATTTGGAAACATTTTTGATTGATAATGATGAGGCCACCGATGATGATGAAGCCGTCAATTATGCTAAGATACACAACTTCTCCAAACATAACGATTGTAACTTCGATTTCTATTTGGGGAATTAATCATTTTTCATTGCCTATGCGCAATGCCATTAAAATCTAAAAATGGCAAGCGGAGTGTCTTAGCACTAGGTTTCGTCTGCCTGAATTGCTAAGTGCGGGAAATCATTATCACATGAACCAATCAATTATTGGTTCATGTGATAATAAACATTCAATTATTGTTTTTTTTTCTAGTTAACGGCGTCATCCCTCCAAGAACCAGAAAGCTAAAGGACTTGGATGATCTATTCCCCTACATAGGTGGTTTCGGTTGGTACCAGCGGATGCTGTTCCTCTTAATGATACCGTACTCTTTCTTCTTTGCCTTCGTATATTTCTCACAGATTTTTATGACTGTCGTTCCTTCTGAATATTGGTGTTTTGTGCCAGAATTGGGCAATTTAAGTGTGGAAGAACGGTAAGATGTTTTTTTATTATTTAAATATACTTTGATGCTTCGATTGGTTCAATTGGTTGTGTGTTCTATAACCATTTGGACAATAAATTATTTTTATTTCCTTGATCTGGTGAGAAAACGAAGCGCGGCGTTGTATTAGCTTTTCCTGCATAGCGAGGTAGCTAAGAAAATTACATTTATTTACTTTTTAGGCGACATCTTTCCGTTCCAAAATCTGACATTGGTTATGAGAAGTGCCTTGTATTTGACGCAAATTGGTCAGAAGTGCTGCGAAATGGTAATTTTTTACCAAACACCCAATGGCCTGTCAAGAAGTGCCACGGCAAGTGGGAGTTCAATTTCACTGATGTACCCTACGAAACTATTGCCACACAGGTAACTTTCTTACTTTATCCATTATCCATTGGTTTATTGTCATTATCATAATCATTACCATGAAGAATAACAAAGATTCTTAACAAAGTCGGACGCCGTCAGCCGACAGTGTCTGACTGTGAGCACGACGATAGCTCCATGGTAAAAAGACAAATCACTGCGTTGGCATGTCTCAAAATTAGGCGAAAAGTGAGGAATGGAGTGTTTTTATATTAGGTTCCTTTTGGTTAGGTACTCTATTACGCGGAAAACCACTTGAAGGTAAAAAAATGTAAGTCTTTTACTTTACCCGCTTAGTTTACATTTAGAATTATTATCATGCTTACAGAGAACTATAATTTTAAACAATTTCAGTTTTTTATGTTCACGGAGAAAAAGGCTGAGAAGATTAAAAAAAACTTTTTTTTTCAACAGTTGGGGTGGGTGTGTGAAAGAGATAATTATCCAGCGACAGCTCAGGCTGTCTTCTTCTGTGGGGCAATTGTGGGAGGACTGATCTTTGGATGGATAGCTGATAAGTTTGGAAGAGTTCCTGCTATTGTGGGTAATAATAATAATATAATTTCCTTTTTTTTCTGCATATCTGTTATATGCGTGGGACTAGGGTTTTATTACTCCGTTGCCCACGCACCTTTTCTTGTTTTTTTATAGTTATAGTTATTTGTAATTTTTTATAGTTTAATTTTAAATTCTTTAAAAATATTCTAGGTACGAACATGGCTGGGTTCTTCGCTGGAGTGGGAACAGCGTTTGCCAATAGTTTCTGGTCGTTCTGCTTGTGTCGATTTCTCGTAGGTTTAGCGTACGATAACTGTTTTATCATAATGTACATCGTAGGTAAGTGCAGGTTCTGTTGCTCATTAATATTATTTATATTTCAAAACAATGCATTGATTGAAGAAATCTCATGTTATATTTTTTTCTTTGACGTATAAACTTTTTATTTTTCAGTGGTAGAATACGTAGGTCCAAAATGGAGGACTTTTGTTGCAAATATGTCCTTCGCAGTATATTTCACTTTCGCCGCGTGCTTGTTGCCTTGGATAGCGTTAGGAGTTGGAGATTGGAAGATCTATACTTTGATCACCAGTGTGCCTCTGGTGCTGTCTGTGTTTACACCATGTTTAGTGCCTGAAAGTGCTAGGTAGGTTATTAATCATGTTTCTTTATAGAACAGACGAGGCAAACGAGCATACGAGTCACCTAATGATTAGTTATCACCACCACCTATGACACCGTGCAGCATTGGTGGCCAGAGAAGCTACAGGCTAATCTATTTATCAAAGAAAAGCACAGAATTTGTACCTAATGTGTATTGATATAGGCTTAAGGACATAATATCGAAGACAGTGTATGAAGTGAAACATGTATGTGGAGGCTGTATCGTTTGGCGCCCCATTTTCTCTAGCAAGTCCGCGAAAAGTAGAGAAAAAACCTTAAAACCCTCTAATAAACAAAATGAGAAAATGTTTACAAATGAAATATTAGCGACTTGCCTTTTTTTCAATATTCTTTAAATATTATTTTTCAGATGGCTCATATCAAAGGGGCGTATAGACGAGGCGCTCAAGATATTGAAGAAATGTGAGAGAATGAACAGAAAGAATATTCCGGAAGAAATTTTAAAAGAATTTAAGGTATATTTTTCTTTTTCTACGTTTTATTTGTATATGAAAATTAGAAAATATAAAATGTTTATGCAATATACAAAAAACATATTTTATAATTTCTAAATAAATTATAAATAATTCCTTTTTAACTGCATTACATGTTAAACAAAACAACTCTATTTAAGTATAGTGAGGCTTTTCCATTAGAAAAACATTTTTAACGACATCTAACACCATTGGAAGCTTTCTTAGCAAGTCGTATATATGGATAAATAATAAATTAAATACTCATTTTAATATTTATTTTTTGTTTTGGCGAACGAAGCCCGCTTTTTAGTTTAAAATGTTTAATAGTCCCTTTTTTCACCAAGATAAATCTGGCAATGCTGGTTTATATGATGAGGGTATACACATATCCATAATTCATACCATAAAGTAAAAACTTTGTCAATACAATCATCAACAGGATACAGCAACAGAAATAGCTAAAGCCGAAGAAGAAATCAAGAACTACTCAGTCCTAGATCTCTTCAAGACCCCACGATTACGCCGCAACAGCATCCTCCTACTCTTCATCTGGGCGTCCATTGCCATGGTGTTTGATGGTCACGTCAGAAATGTGGGGTCTTTGGGCTTGGATATATTCTTGACTTTCACCGTTGCAACGGCTACTGAGTTTCCTGCTGATATACTTTTGATTTTGACTCTTGATATGTGAGTATTACATAGAGGATGGAAAGAAAAACAACTTTCTATGTTTTGAACGTTAGGGTAGTAGATTAAAGCGAACTCTCAAAAAAAAATTAATAGACTAGTAAAGATTTTAAGAATTAGTTACTTTATTCATTTGAAAAAAACTCTAGAAGTGGATACAGTACGATTGACGAGTCGTGGCCGCACTAAAGTTAGCTACAAATTTGATTTTAAGATTTATATTTCTTCTTCTCCGACAGAATTGGTCGACGTTGGCTTGCGTTTGGTTCAATGGTAGTCAGTGGAATATTTAGTTTTTTGGCTACTACTGTATCCCATGGTGAGTATTATATGAATTATGAAGTAAATTGTTTCCATGCAGAAGTAATAAAAATCGGTTCGAAAAATTCCGAGTCGCTTATCGAAAGTCAAAATAAATAATTAATAAATGAATAATTTTGACTACTTTTCAAAAAAGAAGGTTCTCTTTGATAACTCATAGTTAAATACTACGCGATATCATTTTCACTTTCAGAAAGTTTGTGTTTGTATATTTTAAATCCCAATATTATACAATATTTGTGTAAAAATAATATTTTTTAAACTTCAATAACAATAACTTTTTTATTAGCCTAAGAAGTCGATTTCATCAGCCAATTTTAATAATCAATTTACCCTCTCTATTTACTACTTCTCCCTTCCAGGTCTTCCATCAGCTTCTCTAGCTATCGTCGGTCGTTTCGCTGTAAATATATCATATAACATAGGAATGCAATATGCTGCGGAACTGTTACCGACTGTGGTCAGAGCTCAAGGTTTAGCTCTTATACATATTATAGGTTATGTCGCCACTATTTTAGTACCATATATAGTTTATTTGGTAAGTTAGTGTCTTATTAAATTTTAAATATATTCAAATTTACTTTTTATCGATTTAATTTATATCACGCATATGGAAGAGTATTATGTCAAAAATCAAGAAAAAATAAACAGTCAATGTACATTTAATTACTGCCACTGCTACTGACAGTTTTTTAATCTTATTTAACTTATTTTTTTCTTTTATGTCGTCGGATTTTTTAATTTTTATTCTTATCCTACTTTTTCCAGGCGACAATTTCACCGATAATTCCATTGCTAATTCTCGGAGCAATTGGCGTGTTCGGTGGTTGTCTTTGCCTCTTCCTTCCCGAGTCGATGGGAAAAAACATGCCGCAAACTATTCAAGATGGCGAACAGTTTGGAATCGATCAGAAGTTTTGGGATATACCATGTTGTAAAGGGTAATTTTAAGAAAACCATACCATACCATAAATATACATCTACATATTAAAGTAATAAAAAACTCTTATTTATCTTTCAAAACTCAGCGTTGAATTCCGACAAGTTACCTCGGAATATCTTAAAAATTCAACGCTAGGTTTACTTTGCCTACACTGTTATAACAAATGTATATACTTATATATATAAATCTTTTGCATTTTTGAATTAAATTACTGATTAAACTAATTAATTACGTATTTACATGTTAAGTTAAGTTACTCATATAACTTAACAGATGTAGATATGTGAGTGTAGGGTGCCCCCTACAGAGAAGAGGGAAGAGTGCTTAAAATGAATCTCTATAATAACAGCAAATAACAGAATTTTCCATTTTAGGTTAACCTAACTCCAAGCAAATAAAGTTACGAATGACAACTATTTTTTATTGTAAATTGTACTTTGTTACAGAAAAATTGATCCTGAACCTACCGTTGAAGTTACTAAAGTTTAGCAAGTACTAAAATATAATATCATATAGTTCATTTATTTTATATATTTTCTTATTTAAATAAATATTCTTACATAAAAAGTGTTTTTTTTTCTATACTTATTTTGTGTCCCGTCTCTTATCAAACCGCTTAAATTATGTTTTTTACAGTACGACAGTAAAGTAAAGTAAAAGTAAAGTAAAATA